>PVJH01000702.1:252280-274363 GCA_004026705.1 Nesogale talazaci | reverse complement strand
GATTGGGGACCCAAACCCATCGGTAGGTGAAGCAACATCCCCTTACAGGAGGGCTATGGGGAGGAGATGAGCCAGTCAAGGCACAGTGCAGCAACAATGAAATATGCAACTTTCCTCTAGTGCTTAAACGCTTCTTACCTGCCACTATCATGATCCCAATTCTGCCTTACAAATCCAGCTAGACCAGGGGATGTACACTGATGCAGATGAGAAATGGAAGCATGGGAAGTTTGGGACAGATGATCCCTTTTGGGCTGGAGGTGAGAATGGTGATACTGGGAGAGTGGAGGGAAGGTGGATTACAAAGGGAGAAGCAACAACAAGGATCTACATATGACCTCCTCCCTGAGGTACGGACAACAGAGAAGTGGGTAAAGGGAGACATTGGACAGTGTATGATAGGACAAGATAATAATAATTTATAAATTATCAAAGGTTCATGAGGCCAGAGGAGTGAGGAGAGAGGGGAAATATGAGGAACTAATACCAAGGACTTAGGTAGAAAGAAGAGGTTTTGAGGATGATGATGGCAACAAATGGGCAAATGTGGTTTGCTTTCAATAGATGGATGCATTGATTGTGATAAGAGTTGTATGAGCCCCCAGTAAGATGATGTCAAAAAAAGAACAATGATTGGAATGTTATAAGACCTGTAAGAGTCCCCAATAAATTTGTTTAAAAAGAGAGAGTAAAAACAAATGACCCAACACCTTGGGTAAGTCTGTTGCACAAGACCTCTTTAACGTGTTGAAAAATAAGGAGATTACATAGAGGATGAGCGTGTGCCTGGCCCGGCCCTGGTCTTTTCAATCACCTCAGATGCATGTGAACATTGGACATTGAATAAAGAACATGAAAAAAGACACGATACGTTTGCATTGTAATGCTGGAGAAGAATGTTGAAAGAAACAAATCTGTCTACAAAAATTAGAATCAGAAGGCTCCTGAGAAGCAAGGCCGGCAAGGCACCGCCTCGTTACTGTGGGCATGTTGTCAGGAGAGGGCGGTCCCTGAAGAAGGACACAGCGCTTGGTAGAGGGGCAGAGTTGGCACCATGACTGCAGGGGTGACCTCAAACAACTGGGAGGATGAGCCAGGACCGGGCAGTGCTTCCTTCTGTTCTGCGTAGGGTCTCTGTGACCCTGAACAGACCGAACAGCAACTGACAGCAACAGCATAGCCTCCCCGTCCTCACACACGCCTACCCCTGAGCTGATAGGCTACAGTGAGAGAGAAGTGGTACCCGCCTAGATGCTCAATATTTATGAACGTTCAATCAAAGACAGCTCAAAGAATGGGTTGGACCTGGAGGATGAGAAGAGAGACAACTCACAGAAGGTTCCAAGAACTCTCGCAGGTGAGCTTTCTGAATGCAACCCCGCCCCTTGCCCTCCTAGTGCTTGGATTGTCCCTCTAGGGACTCCTCTTGGATGCTTTAGGTTGTTGTCATGGCAGCACTTTGTTTACCCCTCTCCCCAGCCACATTCCTATGGCATCGTTCAAATGGCAGAAATATAACCATCTTGAAAATAAGAAAAAGCACATACGACTGAAAATCCTGCCATTCCTTGTTTAACAACGAAGAGTGAGTTCTAGAGAAATCAGGTCCGCAGAGGAGTTTGCTGTTTGCAAAATGATGAGGCTTAGACATGGTCGCTGCAGACGTGGCCGTGTGGCGTGCTGAGGGAGTGGGATGAGCCGACCACGCTGCTTCCAACCCACTGCTGCCCACAAACTCAGGGAGCCAGGTCCACCTACCACCCTGTTCTTGTCCACCTGACCTCTCAGAGACCTTTCTCCCTGAAAATCACCCCTCCCTCTTACCTACACTCTCCTCTCTGCTGCCCCCTCTCATCTTTGCTTGCTTGTTCGGGATGGCCATGTTTGTAGCTGAAGATGTTGATGCTACTTTTCCTCCTTTTTTTTTTTTTTTTTTTTTTTTTGGTAAGCCATTCAAACCACTATTTAGGTTTGAGCGATAAGGAATTTGGAAGGACATTTCTTTTTCTTTCTTTCTTTTTTGTTTTGTTTTGTTTTTTTTGGCATCACTGTCCTCTGGTGGTGGGAGTAGGAGGCCCAGCCTTTGCTCCTATGGAGCCACTGCTGGAATTAAACCTCCATCCCAGTGGGCTGCAGTCCCGTGCACAACCGCTACGCCACTGGGGCTCAGCCCTTTCTTTCTTTTTTAAAAGAAACTTGTGTGTATGTGTGTGTATCTCTGTAGTAAGAATTATATATGAGTGTATATATATAATTCATACTACAGAACTTTATGAATCAAGAAAAGATTGTCCCACAAACTCTGCAAGACATGGGCAAAGCGAAAGAATACTACGCTGAGCAAACTCAGTCACACAAAGATAAATATTTATGATCACCATTGTTAGAAGAAGCATGGTTTACACACCAACAGACAAGACTTGGAGGACAACATGGAAACCAGGGATGAGCTTGGGAACAGGGAGAAGGAAGGGATGGGAGAGGAGACAGGAGAGGGGCAAAGGAGAGTTTAACCAGATAATATTGTTGACTTCATTTCTTGAGATAGCCTCTGTAATATGTATAAATAAAAGTGTGCATATGTCCTAAAATCTCTAGGAAGCATGCCCAGTGTCTTTAGACTGATGGATCACAAGGTAATGGGATGGATAGGTGTGTAAGGAAACGCCATACTGATTTCCATCCTGGGTGTACAGTTCAGCAGTCTCAGCAAGGGTGTAAAAGCACTCCGTTCTCTCCACACCCTCTCCAGTTGTAGTCATTTCTGCTTTATTGAATTTTCCAAAAGCATCGGTGTGGTGCATTGCTTTAATTTGTATTTCTCTAATGAGCTCAAGAATTTCTTCCCATGGTTGCTGGCTGCCTGGGTGTCATCTAGGGTCCATTGTCTGTCCAGGTCGTGTCCCCTTGTTATTGGAGTCTTGGTATTTTTCTTGTTATGATTTTGTCGTTTTCTGTAGGTTTTTGAGATTAGCCCTTTCTCTGGTGAGGATGACTGAAAATCCTTCCCTCTCTGTGGTGTCTCTACAGACTCTTTGGATGAAGTCTCTGAAGTCTCTTGCTGTGCAGCAATGGCCCAGGTTAGTAGGCCTGACCCTTTATCTGTGGGTATGTCACTCTGTTCAGCGGTGTCTTTATGTCCCTCCCTTGTCTTTACAGCCCGCCCATCCAGTCCGTGTGTACTCCCGGCTGCCACACCCCCTCACATTGCTACCCTCAGTCACCCCGTCCTGGGCCCCCTCCATCATTGCGGAGATGCCAGAATCCATTATGGCAGCCACTGTGCTATTTTAAAAAGCCTTTCCCACTGGATATGACTCGTCTTCCAGTACGCTCTTCCTGTGACTCATTTTCAGAAGTCCAACACCAGGCCTTTTTTCAGAGTTCAGCTTCATCGGAAAGCGCTGCTGAGAGGTGTCCTCCACGAGTAAAGTGACCAGATTTTAAGCGGGACACCATTGACCAGGGGGTGAGGGGTGGGGGAGTGGTTCTTGATTAAAAATGTGGTCTATATGGAGCAACAAAAATGTTCATAGAATACAAAAATAGTATGGTGATTATATTTATTTAATTTTAAAATGCCATAGATCACAGGACAAATTGCCAAAAAGCAAGACACCTGGTCACTTTAAGTGGGATTTGAAGGAACGCAGCACCACTTCTAGAAACACACAGGCCACCACCAGGGGACAAATTCTCGTCTGCCCAGACCTCTCTTGCAAGTTTGCACCTACATGTCTAAGTGTCTATACCTGCCCGTCAGTGGGCATCTCAAATCAACACGGCCCAACTCCACTTACCATCGTCCCTGCACCCCTAAGCTGGCCACTGTACCCCTAAGCTGGCCTTCCTGGGCTCAGTAAATGGCCCGTTTCTCAAGACAGACCCTGAGTTTTATGCTGCAGCCAATGCACCCAGGCCCAGGCCCCCTCCTTCGTGGGCTCCCACATGTGGCAATAGACTCCTCTGCCACCACTACGGCCACCCCTGCCCATCCATCCACCTCCCTCGCGCCCTCTCTCACTCGCTCCTGATCATAGACATGAAAAGCCCTGGACAGTGCCCTCGGGATCTTCCTGCAGACTCCATGGTGCAGACCACGTCTGTGTGCCCTGGTCCCTCCTCTCAACTCCGGCCTCCGCTCTCAGTCCCTCCTCTGGTTCCGTGTGCGTGCTGGCCACGCGCTTCTTGTTTTTTGGGTCTCTCATCTGCAGCCACCAGTCTGGCATCCTTCCCCCTTGATCACCTCGCAGCCCACCAGTGGGCCAACCCTGGCATGCGTGAACTTATCAGCTCAGCCCTGACTTCCTCAGTGGGCCTCCCCAGATGCTCCAAGTCTGGGGGAGGACCCTCCACTGGAATGCTCCACATCAGACTGCTGGGCTCCCACTGTAGCACCGGTGACAGGGAATGGTAGGTGTCTGGTGACTGGCTAGACGTTCTGTGAAGACCATACTGGGTCTTATTCACAGTTGAAGCTTCAAAGACCCTCACAAATAATGCTAGATGGGAGGGAGGGGGAGCTAGAGAAGCAGATTGGTGGAGGGTGGGTAGTAGGGTGGGAGGACGGATGAATGGAGTTCGATGGAGGGAAGGAGAAACTCAGAAAGAGAGGGACCAGCAGCTGTGGGAGGGCTGTGCCAGGCTCTGGAGGGATTTGGAAGCTGGAGTAATGACTGTCTGTATTCACTGCAACACGCTTT
This sequence comes from Nesogale talazaci, assembly GCA_004026705.1. NCBI lineage: Eukaryota > Metazoa > Chordata > Mammalia > Afrosoricida > Tenrecidae > Nesogale > Nesogale talazaci. The sequence goes on along the minus strand of PVJH01000702.1, from coordinate 269,660 downwards.
GTCACTTTTACTTTATGTAAGCGGAAACTCATCACGGACTTCTGAAGTAGGGGTTTTCTTGTCCACAACCGAGGATGGACAGGTTTTGTTTTGGGGGGTTGCTTGTTGCTCTGAGGAGGTAATGCTGCGCTTGGCCACTTGGTGTCGCCAACACATCACCACAGAGTCCATGGAGGCCTCATTCAAAGTCTCTATGGGGCCGCCTGACATCATGCTGTCTACTCTCAGCAGGGAGACTCATCCACGGGCTTATGTTGATTTTGCAAGGAATCTGTTGCTTTAAGACACCACACACACACACACACACACACACACACACACACACTTTCAGAGATTCAAAGTATATCCCCACTCCACAAATGTGGAGAGAATTCTCCTCGTTCTGCAGAGGCCTGGTGGTGCAGTTAGTCATGAGTTCTAAACCACCTCTAAGAGAGAAAGCCTGGGCTTGCTCCCATCAACTACCACAGACAGTGACTGTCTTGGGAACTCATGTGGCGGGGGTGGGTGGGGTGTGGAGAGAGGAGGGAGAGAGGGGGTTGGAGCCTGCACTGGATCCGTGGCAGTGGGATGGGTGAGCTCACTGTGAGGCAGCGAGAGAGGAGGGACCCCAAGAAGCCACCAAGTAAGGTCTTGAACAGCCCAAGCCCGTTTCTGTGTGAGCCTGACCCTGGGGGGTGTGAGTGTAACGCTGCCCAGAGTTCTGCACTCAGCAAACTGCCCACCTAGCTTTTTCCCTGCCATACCCGGCTCAAGAGTGCCCCCTGTATGCTCAGCCAGACCACAGCCCTCCAGTGGCCCCCCTGGGCTCCTGCCCACCGCCTGGGCCTCACCTCTGGCCTCTTCTTAGCACCTAAGCCATCAGCTCACCATCCCAATAGACAGAATCCTCAGGAGAACCATGGGGTTCTCAGGATTTTGAGTCCCAGTAACTTTTTTTTTTCACCCTAAAGCGTCCTGGGAATGGAGTGGAAAGCCTAGACAGAGTTGACGTTGGACCACAACCTCCGTGTGCCCCATATTTCCCTGGTCCCTGGCCCATGCCCACACCACACGCTATCCTTAGGGATGGGCCCAGGGCCAAGCTGGGGAAAGGGAATCCACAGGAAGGGGTTGCAGGGTCTTGGATCAGGAACTATCTCCTTCCTACCCTTCTCCTGAAGCAGATGCTACAAGCATCCTCACCCTGGGGGCGGGGGGGCCTTTGGGGGAGAAGAGGTGAGAAGAGGTGGTACTTCCTGCCTCCTTCCCAACTAAAGCACTTAAGTAAGTCTGTCCTAGACTCTCCGTGGCCCTGTGTTCTACAGGACAGACCCCTGAGCAGATGAGACCACTCACACTCCCAAGAGTTTCTGTTGATTGGTCTGGGGAAGTAGATCACCAGGCCTTCTTTCTAGCCCGTCTTAGTCAGGAAGCTCGGCTGAGATGTGCTCAGCCTTCGTGCGGAACGGAAGTGGCAGACTGCACACTAGCCAGGATTTGCACCTGGTCTCCCAGAGGAAAGGTGAGGATTCTACCACAGAACGGACACTCGTCAGGGTGGATACCACATCTAGGCACCTCAAGACGCTCGAGTTAGGGCATCTGTGGCAGAGCCTACGAACCGTGGTGGCACAGTGGTTACTAGTCGGGGGCCACCCCCAAGGTCACGAGCTGGAAACCACCAGCCAATCCAGGGGAGAAAGGTGAGGTTTCCTGCTCCTGTGAAGAGTTAGGCTTGGAAACTCACAGGGCCAGTTCGCTCGCTACTCTGTCCTATAAGATCTCTGTGAGTCAGAATTGACCAGATGGCAGAGACTTTGGGAAGGGGTTGTTTTTGTTTTTTGTTTTGTTTTGTTTTTTGGGCATCACTGCCCTCTGGTGGTGGGAGTAGGAGGCTCAGCCTTTGCTCTTGTGGAGCCGCTGCTGGAATTGAACCTCCATCCCAGTGGGCCGCAGTCCCGTGCACAACCGCTATGCCACCGGGGCTCAGCCCGGGAAGGGGTTGTTCTATGCAACACCCCGACACCCAGCCCCCACCCGTGAGGCTAACACGGAAGAAGCCAACACACCCTTACTGAGCACCCTCTTGGTGCCAGTCTCTCAGCCAGGGTCCCCACCGCAATAAGAAGACACCATCTCTCTGCGTCAGGAGTTTACAGCCTGGGGGGAGCGAGACGCCCAAATATGTGCAGCACCAGCTGACGAGTGTAACCCTAGACATTATGCAATAGCGTTAAGGTGGGTATTTTCATATCCCCCCACCCTTGCTGTGTGTTTCCATTGATATTCCAGTCCACATCTCGACGACACTTCAGCAGGCCCTTACATCTTGACGTGACTCACATTTTTCAGCAGTGAGTATGTCAAGCTGGCTGGGTAGAAAGACATTTTTCTGAGACACTCCCTTCCAGGTCTGAGTCAGGATGGGGCCTCCCTTGTTGGACCAGATCTGAGCCAACACCAACAGCCAACAAAGCATGGGGCGGGGCGGGGGGGGAGGTCTGAGGCCTAGGACAGGAGAGTGGGGTACGGACGCACCTCTCAAGGCCACCCAGTGCTGGCCGTCGGCCTCCTCTGACCTCTGCGCCTCCTCTACAGAGGCTACGCAGATGGGACGCTACCCGTGTCTCTTCTGGCCACTGAGGAACCTCCACGAGGAATGGGCTGCTGTGTGGCCACATTACTGAGCTGTGACTCAGTCCCAGACAGGGCTCCAGGCCCCTGCTAGAATATTCCTTCCTTATTTGGCCCCAGGGAGGGTGTTTCCACTGAGGCCTGCCAGGAAGAGCCTTATTCTGGGCCAAGGAGGTGGTTCCAGTGCCACCACGCATGCTTCAGACCCAGGGAGAGCCTGCGACGGGTAGACGGACACAAAGAAATGCCTTTCTAGGATTTTGAATCTCGTGGAGCCTAGCTTAGACCCCCATGTGGGTCAGAATAGGCCTGTGCTCCCTAGGGGGTCAGAGGCCAATTTCTCTGGAAGTCGATCCCCAGGCCTTTCTTCCAAGGTACATCTGGGGGGGGGGGGGGTCTCGAACCTCCAACCTTTCAGTTAGTAAATAAAGACACGGACCATTTCCATCACCCAGGGACTTGGGAGAATAACTGAGACAGGGTTAAATGTCCACTAATTGTGGGAAATTTAAAAAAAAGAAAAAGAAAAGAAAAACGCCTCTAAGTCAATCTAAAAGTCTCTGCCATTGAGTCCCTGGAGTCAGTGCTAACTCATAATGAATCCTGTGGGTGTTGGAGATGATAACTGGGAGTAGAAAGGGCAGTCTTTCTCCCTCCGAGCTGCTGGCGGCTTGGAACTGCTGACCACACTGGTCTCAGCCCAAGGCATGGCCAGAAAATTAAAGCTACTCATAGCAGCCAAAATTGATCTGGAGTCTATCCCTCGTAGACTGACAGAATGTCTCATGAACAGGTTTGACCTGGGGAATGCTGAGATGGTGTCAAGAACGTCACACGAGAAGAAAATGAAAGGTCCTCCAAAAGACAAGAAAGAAAGAAAAGACCAAAGTGGATGTCAGAAAAGACCATGAAACTTGCTCTTGAGAGACAAAGACCTGGGGTTGGAAAGACAAAAAGAACACGCTCTGCATAGTGAAAGCCAAATGGAAGGAAATACTCATGTCTTGAGTTGTACTATAGAGGCAGTGGGGTACAGATCAGGCTTCTAACTACAGGTATTAAATGCTGGCCTGATGAAGAGGTACCCCCCCGACCAGGTTCCGAATCCCAACGTGGCAAGCAGCATCTGACCAAGAGGAGGGCCGTCTTTGTCTCAGGAGAAAAGTCGGAAGGTGGCTTGGGTTCTAAGATCCTGAACTGTCAATAATCTCAGAGTGAGAAGGATCATCTGCCACTCTGTACAAGGGAACTTCAAAAAGTTTGGGGAAAATGCAATTAACAGATGGAATTTTCCCATGAATTTTTAAAGTCCCTTCATCTTAAATAGATACAGCTCATTTAAGAAAGGAGTAGTAAATACATTTATAATTCTATTTGGTGATGCATGAAAATATGGTCATTTATATGGTCAATTATGGTCAATTGGTCAATTATGACCCAAGTGAGTTTACTATATTTTTGTTCTTTCTTATTTTCACAATATTTGCACCTGGAGGATCTTCTTGGCAAAAAGAGCCACAGAGGATGAAAATGCTCAGACAGCTGAAATGGGAAATGGGGTATGCTAGCACTCCGAGTGTCAGCTTTCAGCATAACTGCAAATGACTTCGGAAAAGACAAAGAATTCAAAAGTACAGAGTGAATATGGATATTAGGACCACATCTTATAGCCTCCTAGGGTTTACTTAAGAAGTTAAAATAGAAACATTTTAAATATTCAGAATTGCCTAAAATAATAAACCAGTTGGGAAAAATGTTTTATAAAAAATAATTTTCCTGCGGCCCACTGGGTTGGCAGTTCAAATCCAGCAGCAGCTGTCCTGGAGCAAGGCTGGGACTCCTACTTCCACCAGAGGGCAGTGACGCCCCCCCCCCAATAATAATTTTCAAGACAAAAAAACACAAGAATAGCATTATTTTACAACTTTCCTCATCTCATTAATGTCTATTATTTGTATCTGTTTCTGTTATTTCATGTTCTTTGGGTTTCAGTTATCTGTAGGAAATCTGGCTTTATACAAATAGGTGGTTCAAAAAAAAAGGATTTCTAGAGCTTTTCAGAGAGTGAACTTGGAGATAGTCTTTAATGTTCTTTAACATATCAAAGTCCTAGATTGGTGACCCAAAGCCCATCAATAGGTGAAGTGACATCCTCTTACAGAGGGGTTACAAGGAGGAGATGAGCCAGTTAAAGCACAGTGTAGTAACAACAAAATATACATCTTTCCTCTAGTTCTCAAATGCTTCCTCACACCCACTATCATGCTTTCAGTTCTACCAAACAAGTCCAACTAGAACAGGGGATGTACACTGGAGGTGGAAACATGGGGAGCTTAGGGTAGATATTCCCTCAGGATGAGTGATGGGAGTGGTGAGACTGGGAGGGTAGAGGGATGGTGGAGTAGAAAGGGGGAACTAATTTCAGGGATCTACATATAGCCTTCTCTCTGGGCCATGGACAACAGGGAAGTGAGTAAAGGGACACATTGGACAGTATACGATATGAAATAGCAATTTGTAAATTATTAAAGGTTCATGGAGGGTAGGAAGGAAGGGAAATACGGGGAGCTGGAACTGGGGCCCTAAGTGGAGGGAGGATATTTTGAGAATGATGATGGCAACAAGTGTGCAAATGAGATCTGCAAATAATTGATGTATGTATGGATCGTGAGGGGAGGTGTGTGAGTACCCAATAAAATGATTCATTTAAAAAAAGGGAGGGTGAGGGAATAGTTGGTCTTTTTTTAAAGAGGAGCTTATACCAAGGGCTCAAGTGGAGAATGTTTGGAAATGTATGTGGCAACATGTGTGCAAATGTGCTTGATACAGATGATGTACTGAATCTTATAATAGCTGTAAGAGCCCCCAATAAAATTATTTTTTAAAAAACATATCAAAGTCCAGTGATTACGTGCAATAGCACTCTGAAGGCCTACCAATCAACACATGAGAGGTATTCCTTACAGCCCACTGCTCTGTCTTCAACAGACCTTCACCACCTGTGATTCAGTAAGACACGAGACGAGTGGTTACACATCACAAGAGGCCAGGTAATGCCATCCGTGATTTGATCAGAAAAGTCCCCAACAACAAGTCACCCAAAACTCAGTGGTGGCCTCGAATTTTCTAAAATTCTAATTTTGTCTTGAGACTCTGAAGTTGACCACTATCAACAAATACTGCTATTTGTTTTCCTGGAAGCTTTCGCCTCACCATCTCCAAATAGCCACAACTGCGTAATAACCTTAGAGTGAGACCATATCATTGCATTCTTTTGTGACAACATGGAGCTGGGCTTAACTCCTCTACAATTAAGAGTACGTGTGAATTTGGGGACATCTACTTTGCTCTTTTCTTTCTTTCTTGTGACAGTTTGCTTGTTTTGTGGAGTTTCCTTTTTACTGTGTTGTCAGTGGCATTAGTGGAGCAGACAAAACAAATAGAGGTGCTGGGCCTGAGCACAAATCAAGACAGGGACACCAAACAACCCTGGTAGAGACCACCATGTATTCTTATTCAGGGGAGGGAACAAAAAATCCAGGATTGTGTAAAGGAAACAGAAACAACTGCTGATTTTTTAAATTAGTAGTAAAGTATGCATATTCACTTTGTAAAGTTCCAGATTCTGTGTGGAAATAATATGGCAAGTCGGCATCCAGCGGGTCTGCTTACCTGGGGAGGAAGGTTGTCTCCAGGAAAAGCACTTGATATTCTAGAGTCTAGTGTCCTGAAGTGGTCTGGCATTGGCCACATTTTTTTTTTTTTTTGGCATTGGCCACTTTGAATCAGTCGTACGGTTTACTCCGCTGGGAGGGACAAATTCAAGAGGAACGATGTCACCTTTGTCTTCAAAGAAGACACTTTGAGATCTTGCTTGAAGCACAATGCTCTCTATGGCAGGATAATCTGTCTGGATACAAGGAAATCCAGTCACTACAGCTAGCATTCAAATTTACGCACCAAGCACAAAAGCTAGTGATTTGGAAATTGAAGACTTTTACCAAAGCCTTCAGCCTGAAATCCATCAAACACGCCATCAAGATGCGTGGATAATCATTGGCGATTGAAATGCAAAAGTTGGAAACAAAGCAGAAGGAACCATAGTTGAGAAACATGCCGTTGGTGATAGAAATGGAGCTGGAGACCACATGACTAAAATGTGCAACACTAGCCACTTTTTCATTGCAAATACCTTGTTTTCAACAACACAAAAGGTGAGTATGCACGTGGACTCCTCCGGATGGAGTAAACAGAAGTCAGTTGACCAGCAGCTAACACCCAGCCAGGGGACAGAGCATCAAGTTTGCTTAATGTAGTGTAGGGGAAGCAAGTCCACGAGAACTAAGTGGCATCTCGAATCTCTCCCCTCTGAAGCTTCAGGGCATCTCAAACACAGATTTGATGCCTTGAACACTGATGACAGAAGGCCTGATGATCATGGGAGGACTTCAAGCCCACGGGCCACAGCCTCGCACTCAACCACTTCCGCCACCGGGGCTCAGCCCTGACGGTAACTTTTTATGGAAGTAAGAAGCCTCATCTCACTCCTGTGGGGTGGCTGATGGTTTTGCACTCCTGACCTTGTAGTTGGCAGCCCAAGGCATAATCAGTACCCCACCAGGGCTCCTCAATCTGAATATAGGGTCATGGTCAAAGCATGGTCAAAAGCAAAACCTTCAACAGAAGCATGAGCCTAAGTTGAGGAAGAAAGGCAAACAGGCTTATTACTGTTTTGTAGTTTGTTCCTGCCTTTTAATTTTAAAATTACTTAACCTGGAATGCCTTCCCTGTCGTCGTCTAACACATCCATGAAGGTTTCTCCATCTTCATCAATTTCTGCAAATTCTTCACTCATACGTCCCAAAGAAACCTCATCATCATCCAGGTTATCACAGTCATCATCACTACCTTCTGAACTTTCATCTTCTAGGTTATCTTTAACTCCCTTTGTTTTCTTTTTCATGTTGCTAACCAAAGAAAACAAACAAAAATGGTGACAAAAGCCAGAGCTGGCATCAAGTCAGTTCTGACCCTCTCTGATGGAGTTTAACGGCCCTCTGGCATTTCCAAGGCTGACCTCCTTATGGAAGCAGGCTGCTACATCTTTCTCCTGGGGAGTGGCTGGCCAGGTCAAACCACCAACCTGCTGGCTAGCCGCGAGCTCTGTAAGCACTGTGCATGCCTAGGGGAGTGAGTAGTGTTAGAGGCGCTGTTGCAGAAAGTCTACTTGGTCGCTTAATGTCATTGGGGGTCACCCTCTTGAGTTTATATTATGCTTTTCTGGGAGCCTTGGGGGGTATGTGAAACGCAGAATTGATGAACATATAGAGATAGCAAGTGGAATAAGGGTTCCAGGGGAGGGCAGGGAGGAAGGGTAAAGGGGAGACAATGTCAAGCAGTCCAGGAAGGAAAAGAAGACTTGGACACTGATTGTGGTAGCAAGTGTGCACTGCTTGATGTGACAGAATTATGGTATGATATACTATATGTATTGACTCCAAATAAATAAATAAAGATAGTTGCTGTGGCTTGCAGCCATTTGTGAACATACCAAAGGCATACTGTGTGGTCTACAATCAGGACTTGCATCCTCTCACCACACCGCTTCACTCTGTATGCTGAGGGAATAATCAAGGAAACTGGGTTATATGAAGAAGAATGTGACCTCAGGATTGGAGGAAAGCTTATGAACCACCTGCCATATGCAGATGACACAACCTTGCTTGCTTAAAGGAAGAGAGACTTGAAGCACTTGCTGATGAAGACCAAGGATTGCAGCCCTCAGTATGGATTACAACTCAATGCAAAAAAGACAAAAATCCCTAAACTGGACCAATAGGTAACATCGTGACAAATGGGGGAAAGATGTGGTTGTCAAGGATTTTATATTTCTTTGATCCAAATCAATGTTCATGGGAACAGCAGTCAAGATATCAAAAAATGCATGAGGTATAGCTGCTACATGGGACCTCTTTAAATGTTGAAAGGTTAGGAGATTTCTTTGAGGACAAAGGTGAATCTACCCCAAGCCATGGTTTCTCCATTGCCCCATATGCATATGTGAAAGTAGACACTGAATAAGGAAGACCAACAAAAAAAAATGATGCATGTGAATTGTGATGTTGGTGAAGAATATGGACTGCCAAAGACAAAGAAATCGGTCTTGAAAGAAATACAGTCAGAATAGGACTATGTTCCCAAACCATATGCTCCTCAGAGGCAAGGATGACAAGACTTTGTCTTCTGTCCTTTGGACGTGTTGTCAGGAGGGACCAGTCCCTGGGGAAGGACATCATGTTTGGCAAGGTTGCAATGAAAAAGATTTTGAGGGGTAGCAAAGTCATTCCCTGACAAAAACCATCACCTGGTAAAATGGTTGTGGGACTACCCTGGGTGATGAGCCTAAAGTATCTGACAGCCTGGTGGTATAGGTGGGGAAGCAGGGACCAGGCTGGCATATAGACCACCTGCCAGCAGGCACTCAGCCAGGCCTCCCCAAAGGGTACCAGCCAGGTGGTTTCTAATGAGCCACCTTAGATCTAGGACTCCCCGGTGGGCTGGCCAAGTCTTTTGCGGAGCTGCCCTGACATTGAAGCTCCCTCTTGTCTCCCCCTCCCTCTTTCTCTCTTTCCAGGGGAGGCTGACCTGCCCAAGGCAGCCAGAGGCTTCCCCTGCCCCCTCCAACTGCCTTTCTGAATGGCATCACCTCCAGGAAGTCTCCTGCATGTCTAACCTTGTCTTGTCATCTGCTTTCTGGCAAGCCCAAGCTCACACAGTTGGTTAAAGAGTATTCTTTGTGATAGGACTTGTCTGCTGAGCCTTTACTGCTCTCCCTGTGATTCATTAAGAGAGGACTCTCAAACGAAGTTTATTCCAAATGTCATCACAGAAGCCCAACATCCACCCACTTGCGCCCACACACACCACACCACAGCACAGCCATTGGTCTCTGGAGGAACTTTGGTTCTGCTGAACGAAGTGTGTTCACCACAGACCTTGAAGACCTCTACAGCTCCATCAAGCTGGGATCCCGTCATACAGATCTCAAAAGGTCAGCCACTTCAACAATGGCTGCTTCCAGGTCTCACCCTATGGCAGGAAGTCCCAAGTCCTTGGCAGGAAGTCCCAAGGTCTCATCTGATATTTGTCAAGGGCCCAGGATGTGTTTACAAGTCCCTTCCCATCTGAATCACAGAGCATTTTCAAAAGTTGACATCTTTGACCTCACGAGCCCCATTTCACACATGGAAAAATAAAGGCGCAGGGAGGTGCAGGCCATTGCTTCCAATGCAGTTCTTGGTGTTGCCATGAAGAGATGGATGGTTGGCCATGGTGTTTGGATGAAGGGCCCATGGGGGTTTCAGTGAGGGGGTTGGGCGAGGAAAAATGAGTGCCTGGGATTTAGGCCCAGGATCAGTCAGACCACAGCAGTTATGGGAAGTCACTGGACTGGGCTCCACAGGAGCAGGGAGGTGATAGACAACACTGGGGAGAATACAGTGTGACATGAACCAGAGGGGAGGATACAGAAAGCTGTCTGTGCTCTCGCACAGCAAGGTGACTAGGTGCAGATGAAATGGGGAGACCCAAGATGATCCGGGGGCGGTGTGGGAAGGCTGTTATATATAACAAGCGGGATACATAGCTGACCACCTCCAGCCTCTTCCTTACAATTCCCACATCCCCCCAAATACTCACCAATGTCTCCATGGCTAGCTAACACAGCAGGGGTGCCCAGCCCCAGGATGAGCGTCAAGGTCCCTTGGAGGGAGTACATCGATGTTTGGATCCTGCGGTAGTTATATAATCTGTTGTCAAATTGAGAGGATTACAAGTAAAGGGGTGGAGTCTAGCCTGTCAATCATTGTGTAACCAATGAGGCCTCTGTGTGGGCAGAGGTTTCCCTGAGGGTTCTGAGAATTTCTGTCTTTCCTCCTTGGAGGCGGGAGATGCCTTCTTCTCTCTGCTCACTCCCTGGAGACATACATCCCTGTGGAAAAGACACATGGAGAGAGAGGCTGGTGAGGTCAGATCTCTGGAGCCAAAGAAGCCATGTGGAGCCCCTCTGTCAGCATTGAAATGCTTACAACACCACTGGGTCTGTAAGACTTCCAACCCACTGACCTGTGATCTACCTGCATTTGGTGTCATTGCATGTGCTTCATGAGTCTGAAGAGGACTCTATAGATTGGTATCAGACACATGAGCTAATATTGAACTTATGCACTTGATCTGGACTGGGCTGGGATGTTTTCTCAATGTTCAATGGCTCTGGTATATCAACCTCTTTCTTATACACATATGTGTGTCTATGAATTTGTCTCTCTAGTCTACTCAGACACACACAGGTCCACAATGCTTAGCAAGTATTTTTAATATCACTCCCCAGCAGCAAGCCTGTTAGTTAATTAACTAAGGCCTGGACAGGAACTGGGCAAAGTCCCTAAACCAAGAGACCAGATAGAGCCATGCTCCTCAAAATGCAGGCTCTCACCTCTCTTGTCACCAGTTCCAGACTTGTCTGTCATTGTGTCCTACGGGGGTGGTTGGAGTGTTGATGTGATGCTGAAAGCTTTTCCACTAGTGTTTCAAATTCAGCAGGGTTACCCATGATGGATAAGTTTTATCGGGGCCTCCAGACTCAGACAGATTAGGAAGAAAGGCCTGGTGAAAAAGAGTCAGTAAAAACTCTATGGGTTAACACTCTGTTCTAACAACCTGGCATTCTGTGATGCTCACGCTCCCAACACAATCAAGAAAGAAAAAAATGGGTGGGTAAACAAATGTGGTGAAGGCCACTGATGGTGCCTAGCCACTAAAAGATAGGGCATGTGGGGTTTTAGAGGCTAGAAGTTAAGTAAGTGGCTATTTAGCAGAGAAGCAACAAACCCACTTGGAAGAAGCACACCAACCTGTGTGATAATGAGGTGTCAACAGGGTCACGTAACAGGCATCAAAAGTCCCAAAACAACAACCATGACAAAAACATATTGTTGAGAATCAGGGGTGCTGGAGCAGAGACCCAAAACCCATCTGTAGAACATAGGACATGCTCCAGTAGCACAATCAGTTAACACGTGGTACTTATAAGAACATAGGACATACAGAATGGACATAAGAAAGGAATGAGTCTGAGTTGTCAAAGGAATCAGTTATCAGGCATCAAAAAACTAAAAATCGTATCATTGTATGCCCACCTTCCTGATGTGATCGCTGAAGACATAGATGTGCATAAGCAATGTGGCTAAGAAAGCTGATGGTGCCTGGCTATCAAAAGATACAGCATCTGGGGTCTGAAAGACTGAAAGTAAACATGCAGCCATCTAGTTCAGAAGCAACAAAACCCACATGAAAGAAGCACATCAGCCTGTGTGACCACGAGGTGTTGAAGGGATCGGGTCTCAGCTGTCAAAGAACTAAAGATTATACCATTATAAATAAGGGGAGTACAGAATGAGGACTCAAAGGCCATTTGTGTGTGAAGTGACATCCCCTTACAAAGGTGTCGTGGGGAGGAGACCAGCCAATTAAAGTACAGTGTAGCAACAATGAAATATGCCACTTTCCTCTAGTTCTTAAATGCTTCCTCCCCCACCATCACCACCACTATCATGATCCTAATTCTACCTTACAAATCCAGCTAGACCAGGGGATGTACACTGATCCAGATAGGAACCAGAAACATGGGGAAGTCAGGACAGATGATCCCTTCAGGACAGTGGTGAGAGTGGTGATACCGGGAGGATGGAGGGAAGATGGAGTAGAAAAAGGGAACCAATTACAAGAATGTGCATATAATTTCCTCCCTGGGATACAAACAGGGAAGTGGATGAAGAGAGACATCAGGTAGTGTTCAATATGACAAAGTAATAATAATTTATAAATTATCAAGGGTTCATGACAGAGGGGCAGCAGGAAAGGAGGGAAAATATGAGGAGCTAAAAGGGCATAAGTAGAAAGAAAATGTTTTGAGAATGATGACAGCAAATGTTCAACTGTGCTTTGCATACAATAGATGTATGTTTTAATTGTGATAAGAGTTGAATGAGCCCCCAATAAAATGATTTTTTTATTTAATTAAAATAGCTCCAATTGTTTTGAAAAAAACAGAAAGGGATGAGTTAAACAGCACCAGTGAAACACACACATTCCTCTGGTTCTTTGAGACTTCCTCACCAACCCCCCTCCACCCCCACCCCACACCCCGCCACCAACATGGCCCCAATCCTGCCTTTCACTGTGGGCTGGACCAAAGCACATGCACTGGTACAAATAAGAGCTCAAGACACATGGAATCCAGGTCAGATAAACTCCTCAGGAACAGAAGTGGGAGGTAGTGATGCCAGAAGGGTAGAAGGGAGGTGGGGGAGAAGGAGAGGAAGGAAGAATGATTGATACATACCCTCCAACCCCCGGGGATGAACAACAGAAATGTGGGTGACGGGAGACAGCGGTCAGTGTAAGATATGAAAATAATCATAATTTAAATTATCAAGGGGTCACAAGGGAGGGAGGGCGAGTAAGGGAAGAAGGGAAACAAGAAGAGCAGATACAAGGCAAGGGCTCAAATGGGAAGCACATGTTTAGAAAACGATAATGGCGGCTGAGCCCCGGTGGCGTAGTGGTTGTGCGCGGGACTGCAGCCCACTGGGACGGAGGTTCAATTCCAGCAGTGGGGCTGGGCTTGCTACTCCCACCACCGGAGAGCAGTGATGCCCACAAAAAAATAGAGAGAGAGAAAATGATAATGGCAACATATGTACAATTTTTTTTGTTTTTTTTTTGTGGGCATCACTGCCTCTAGTGGTCGTGGGCGCTACCCAGCTGCCATTGGATATGAACCGCCAAGCCCACACGCTGCAGTTCCACACTCAACAACTTACGCCACCGGGGCTCAGCCCACATATGTACAATTTTGCTTGATACAATTAATGTATGGAATGCTATAAGAGCTGTAAGAACCCCCAATAAAATGATCTTTAAAAAAAATGTAAGCACTCGCACACAAAGAATGAGTATTTCGAAAAAGCTTCACAGTGGTTCTGTCCACCCTCGTTAAGAACTCTTAGAAAGGGCTACTTTCAAAGCAGGAATAAAGTCAGGTGAACTCTGAATTGGAAGGTGCTGTGGTCTAACACAGCCTCCCCTAGGCTATGGAGCACTTGGAAGGGGACCAGTGACAACTGAGATGTGCCATCAATGTAACCTACTCTGTCTTGGAGGGACTTTGTGCATTGGAATCAGCTTGAGGGCAGTGAGTATGTCTGCAGAAGGCTATGTCCACAGTGAAAACCCCAAACATGTTTCACCTGTGAATTTGACTTCGGTCTGGATTTTGAGCCAGTCTTTGTAACTCCCACCAAATGGCTAGATAGGAACAAACAAAGGGAGTGTGTGTGCCCTCCCCAAGGGAAGTGCAGAACTTGCTGATAATGTCATGCTGGCAGCATGCCAGTCGCGAATGGGTCACTAAAGAAATGGAATGAGAGCCACGGTCCATCTCCACTGGCTTCTGAAGGAGGAAGGAGAATCCAACTCCACATCTGCCCATGAACGGTTCTGCAAGGCAGACGTCAGACACCCCTGCCCTCTCCATTCTTCTTTCCCAGATTCTGCCCCCAACCATCACTCCCCAGACACCCTGCTTCTCCTGGGTCTGATGCGCCATTGCAGAGGTCACATGGGACTCACAGGTAGTATTTTGGGTTATGGAGTTTATTAGGGAAGTTAACAGGCTACAAACTGTTTAAATAAATTAAGGAAACTGGACATCCCCTTATAGACGGGATCCAGGGAGATGACGAGCCAGTCAGGGTACAGTGAAGCAATGATGAAACATACAATTTTCTGTATGGACCAGGCGCTGACCAGGCCTGGACCGGTGGCTTCTGGTTCCAGCCCCCCGTTCCTGCCTCTCTGAGGCCAGGCACCCTCTGTTCCAGCCTCTCAAGAACACGGATGCTCAGCTAAGCTTCATAGCACCTGAACTTGAAAGCACCTGCCTTCAGCACTTCCCAGAACTTACCTCACTGACCAGAACACAGCCGCTCCCAAGTATTATTTCCCAGGGACCAGATGACCCCCTCCTGGGCAGAACACAGTCTTCCCCCTCCCAAGTACTGTTCCCTGGTAACTATAGCACTGGGAACTTCTCTTCACCTTTATAACCCACCTGCCTTCAGTTCAAATTATATATATATGTGTGTCTGTGTGCATATGTGTGTATGTATATGCATATATATATACATACATATATATATATACTGCCATCACAGTACCAGGCACAACTCCCCTAACCTACACTCTTAGGTTTCGGGACCTGCCCAAAGCCCAAGATGCTTCTGTCCCCCTCTCTGGTCTCCTTTCTCCTCCCAAGAGATCTTTTCCCCCAATAAAGCCACCCTTTGCTTCATGTCTTTGTCTGAACTCTGCCACAATGTATCTCTCATCTTGGTGCTGAAACCCCGGGTCAGCAGGAGGGGCTCCTGTGCCGCCCCAGCCTCCCTCTGACAGGCACGCATTCCTATCCTCCATTTCCACGGACCTCTGAGGCCTGTCTGGGCAAGTGCTTCTCTGGTCAGTATTTCTGTGCATGCTTGTTCTGTCTCATTTGTCTTGTCTTTCTGGACACTGAGGACCAATAAACTCATACAGAAACGTTAGGATCCATATGGCTCTAGTACCAAGATGCGCTGGAAATAACTGTGTTTCCCCACAAGGGGTGTGACAATATCAGTTTCTAGGGTCCACCTTGTGTCTATCTTCCCTTTCAACTGACTTCCAGTTTTTTGTATCTGTATTTACTTCCTGTGATCCCTGCCGCGAAGAGGGCTGCTGCCACTGGGCCTGACAATCACTGCCCCTTCAGACTGGACTACAATGCAGAAGGTGAGTCTGAACTTCTTATACTTGTTCCTGTCTCTCGTGCCAGCAGCACCTGCTCTCAGGGCTACTCTAAAATCCATTTCCTTCTGGACAGAGACTTCCACCTGCCCTCTTATAACGACAAGAGTTTTGTTTACTGTTCTGCTGTCTGCCGTGCACGGATTTTTACTTAATAGATATCGGGATCCGCGGCAAGAACATTAGCAAGCACAAATCACTATATATATATATATATATATATATATATATATATATAATCACTATATATAGTTTATTTAGAGAAATGAATACAAGATAGAGAAACAAAGTAAGTATAATAGGATAAGCAACAACATTACCACTAGGCGTTCAGTCTTACAGCAGGAGCAAAGCGGGAGTCTCCATCACCGTCTTACAGCAGGAGTAAACAGGAGTTCATTCATCAAGCTACATGGCAATTAGCTTCTGCTGCCTCTAAGCTGCTTCTGCTTCTTTCTAAGCATTCTGCTTCTGCTTCTACTGCTTCTAAGCTAAGCGTCTAAGCCTCTAAGCTAAGATTCTACATGCCTAAGATTCTACGCTCCTATCAGGAATGGCCTGTCTTTTTTATCGGTATTCAGACAAAGGTGGCTACTTGCCCAGGTTTTGCATGGATACCATAACATCTGGTGCTTACATAACTATGCCCAGACCTTGGCCACAGGCCCAGGACAATATACGTGCCGCCAGTGTCTCTTGGATATTTCAATAACATCCTCCTATTTTGTCCCAGAACACTGGCCAGGTGTCCAAGAACAAAATAAAGAGGAAAACTTAGGTCATCATGCCTTTTTGTAAGGGCTAAAGCTTTAACCCAAACCTTCCCATAACTTTTCTCCATACACCTCTACTGACCACAAAGTCAGGTCCCTTCCCCTTCCTAGCCTCCTGTAGTGTCTTTTACTGTCACTGACCCAAGATCCCTGTCTGTTGGATTAAAGCCGCAGGCCTGAGCCAGGGACCCTTTCCATTTTGAGGATTCCAGGACTCTCCCACTGGACCCCTAACTCTGAGACGCCTCTCAGGGTTACTGGACCACCTCCTGACCGATGGGTGCAGACGGTGACCAGGAGACGTCCTTCTCTGCCCTACGCCCTGCAGTTTAAAATGCCATGGGAAACTCATTCTCGACCCTCCAGTTCCAGGAAGTCTAGGACTCTCCCACCGAACCCCTAACTCCAACAGAGCTGGGCCTGGCTCCAGAAATTCGCCCTAAGCGTCTGGTCTTCTTCTGTAACAAAGTGTGGCCACAATTCCAGTTAGACAACAGGTTGCGCTGGCCAGAGAACAGTACTTTCCATTTCAACATCTTCTGTAAACTTGATGATTTTTGTCACCAAAATCAGAGAGGGTCTGAGGTTGCATACATTCAGGTTTTGTTTCTTCTCTGCTTTCGTCCTTCTCTGTGTGCCTCCTGTCACCCAGCCCAAATCCTCCTTGCCTGGTCACCTGTGGCAGCGCCTTCCAAACTTCTGTTACTTCCTGCCGCTTCACAGACCAGCCCCACCTCTTCTGACTCCCTGGAAACATCATCTCTTGTGCCTGCCCAGCCTCTGTTCTAGTCACAGCCATCTCCTGAGAATTCAGAGCCTGTTCAGGCTCCTCCCCACCCATGACAACTCCCTCAACCCTAAACCGACCCCCTCCCTTCACCCCCACACCCCCTCCCAAGCCACCTCAGCCCCAGCTCCTCAGCCTCTTCTTCTCAGTCCTCTCCTGATTCTTTGTCCTGTTGCCTTCCCACACTAGGTTGCATTGTGCTTGCCCGCTCCGTGAAGTAGTTGGGGTGGAGGACCCTGTCAGAGTTCATGCGCCATTTTCCCTCACGCCTTTCTGTAAAAAAGCGGGGGGGGGGGGGGGG
>PVJH01000702.1:0-252180 GCA_004026705.1 Nesogale talazaci | reverse complement strand
GGGCCCCCGGCAGTCCCCAGGGAAGAGTCAGTGTGGACTTATCAAGCGGACACCCAGGCTGGACAAGAAGGCAGGGCTAGCCGTGACTGCATGATACAATGTTTGGTGGTTGGCTTGCAAGCCCTCTCTCATAAAGCAGTTCATTTCGGCAAGCTATGAGAAATTACTCAGCAGTCAGGTGAAAACGCTGCGGCTTTTCTTTCACACCTGACTGAAGCCTTAACCCAATTTCCTAGATTAGACCCTGCCTCTCCGGCAGGAGTCACTGTTTTAGCTGCTCACTTTGTAATTCAGTCAGCTATTGATATTTAAAAAAAAAAAAAAAAAAAAAAACAACTTAAGAAAGCCAAGGATAGCCCTAATACCCCCATTCATAACCTGGAAAATATGACATTTAAGGTTTTTCAATGCCTGGGTTTTTCAATCCCAACACGCCAGCCCAGGTCTTGGTTGCCACTCTAAGACCAGCTCGAGGAAAGGGTCAGAAGATATCAAGAAGCAACAATTCCAGTCGTGCCTCTGGCTGTCCACTGCCTGGATAGTGCTTTAAATGTGGCCTAGGAGTAAAGTGACCAGATGTCCCACTTTTGGTGGGACAGTCAGGATTTTAAATAATTTTCCCCACATCCCACGGTGTTTTAAAAAAGTGCCGACTTTTGGAAAGAATGCATGACAAGCTTGGGAACGGTAGGAGAACAGGAAAGGAATATACCCCCTCTACTCCCCCCACCCACCCCCAGGTCAATGGTGTCCCACTTTACCAATGTTAAAATCTGGTCTCTTTAATATAGAGTGTAGACAGGAGTGTAGCTATCCATGCAGAGCTACCACCTCACCACATGGATACCAATGTACCTATATTAAAATCTGGTCACTTTACCTAGGAGAACATTTCGCTAAGCAATGCCCACAGTCTTGACCACCCAGTAAGCCTTGCCCCTGTACGGCCAGCAGGGCCACTGAAGAAGTGACTGCCCTCAGTACCTAGCTACAGAGAGGTGGTCCCTCCAAGTCCCTACCCACTGTAGATGCTACTAGGCCTGGCCACCGACTGTGATGAAGATGCCCCTGTGACCCTCACTGAGCCTCTGGTGACAATCAAGGTAATGGGCAAACCAGTCTCCTTTGGGTAAACATGGAGGTTACCTTCTCAGGTTTTTTTGAAACTATTTTTATGGGGCATCACTGCCCTCTGGTGGTCATGGGAGCTACCCAACGCTGCTCCTGAGAGCCGCCACTGGATTAGAACTGCCGAGTCCGCGGTTCGCAGTCCCACACTCAACCACTTACGCTACCGGGGCTCAGCCCACCTTCTTAGTTTGTATTTCCTTCTCAGGCCCCACTTCTCCTTCCCCGGTCATGGTGGTGGGTATAGCCAGCAGGTCTTCAAAGCTTCTAGTGACCCCTGCTTTGATTTTAGCTATAGAAAATCTCCTCTTTTTCACTCCTTTCTAATCATGCCCTCAAGCCCTGTGCCTTTACTGGGTAGAGATCTCCTATCCAAGCTGTGTGTTAGTCTACAATGAAACCCTTTCTGACCCACTTCTTCCCCAATATCCTTCTTGTTCTCCCTCTCTGTCTTCGAACCACCCTCACCCCTCCTCCTCTCTGCTGCCAACTACATGAATCTGCAAGTGTGGGACACTTCTGACCGGTTGTCACCAGAAGTTGCCAGCCTATTTCTGTCCACCTCAAACACCCTTCCACTTTCCCCAGTTTCCAATCTCTCACCACAAAAGTCAAAACACCTACCATTCAGGGTCTCCCAACTAACCAACTGATCGTGCCTGCTCACTCTCCGCACAACGCCCCTATCTTAAAGCTAAACCCCCAGTTTCTCCCTTCTAGCAGCAGCCTTTATGCAATGCAGCAAAAGCAATTCCCACAGACCTTTAACCCTTTGCTAACACGACCCTCTCTCACCGCCATCCACTTTGCTACAGAATGTAAATAGCCTCCTGCTATGCCGTCCGTCTCAGGTCAGTTCACTGGAGCATACAGCCCAACGTTTAAACTTCCTAGCTTCTAAGGGTTGCGAGGTCTCACGCGTGAAAGCCCAGCTCTCATCCACAGCTGTCACTGCTTTGGGCCTGCAGCTCACCGCTACCACCCAGGAACTTCCAGCAGACTCGAGCCGGGCGGTGGGGGAGCTCCAGGCTCCAGAAAACGCAAACCAAATTCTTTCATTTTTAAGCTTTGTAGGACTTTTCAGACATTGAAGCCCGAATTTTTCCTTATTAGCTAAGCCCTAACAACCCTCCATCGAGCTCCCTCTTTACACCCACCAACTCTCTTGGCCCAGCTTCTAGACTCGCTGAAGCTAGCAGGCACTCCTGTCTGCAGGCAGTTGAAGAGCTGACATTGCCCTGACCTGGTCTCTCTGAGCAACCGTCTCCTCATCCGAATCTGACTTTGCTTGTTGATGGCAGTTCCTGTGTAGAGACACAGGAAGAGCAGCAAGCCATCTACCCTGTTGTCTCCCTCGATCAGGTCTGGGAAGCTGCACGCCTTCCAGTCGGGACCACTTCTCAGAAGGCAGACTTTATTGCTCTATTTGGTCAAAGGAAAACACGGCATATATATATGTGTGTGGGTATATATATATATACATGTATATACACACATATATAAATTCTAAATATGCATTCTGTATAGCTCACAGTCACGCTGCAATCTGGAAAAAAAACAACAGGGATTTCTCACAACCCAGGGGTCCCTCGTTGTAAGCAGTAAACTGGCAGCCAATCCCTTACAGGCTCTTCAGCCACCAACAAAATTAGCCATCATTCATTGCAAAGGACATCACGCTGATAACTCTCTTGACACGCAGGGCAGTAATAAGGCAGGTGCTACAGCCAAGAACCTCAACACCAACCCTGCCAACCCAGCTCCACCCGTCCCCTTCACCATCCCCGAGGGGCAGCCTTCCTGCACACCAAGTACGTGGCCACCTGCCCGGCCAACACCGGCAGACTAACTTTACCCATATGCCTGAACACAAAAGTTTTGAATTCCTTCTCACACAAGTGAATACCTTTACAAGCTGAGGCAAAACCTTTCCTGGGAGAGGAGAGATGGCAAAGACACTCATAAACATTTTGCTGACCCAAATCGTCCCCCCAGTTCACCACCGCCCCCCAATTTCATGCAATCAAATAACAGTCCCCACTCCTAAGGTACCAAAATGTGTTAGTCTGGGTAGACTAGAGAAACAAATTTAAATTCACACATATGGATATAAGGGTATGGTTTATATATGAGTGACTCCAATTGCAGCTGCAGTTCCAGATGTGGTCTCATTGCTTGAGCAAATTAATACTTCTCCTGGTACTTGGTATGCAGCTATTGATTTGGCCAATGCCTTCTCGAAAATGTGTTAGTCTAGGTAGACTAGAGGAACAAATTCATAGACATGCATATGAATATAAGGGAAAGGTTTATATACAAGAGGAATAGGATGGGCTGAGCCCCGGTGGCGTAGTGGTTGTATGCAGGACTGCGGCCCACTGGGATGGAGGCTCGATTCCAGCAGTGGGGCTGGGCCTCCTACTCCCACCACCGGAGAGCAGTGATGCCCCCCCCCAAAAAAAAAAGAGGAATAGGACATTAAGAAAGCATCCCAACCCAGTCCAGTACAAAGTCATAAGTCTGATATTAGCCCATATGCCTGATATCAGCCTATAAAGACTCCTTACAACTCACAAAGTCACAAGCCAGTGGGTACAGAGTCCCAGTGCCAGCAGGAGTCCTCCCATGGCTCCTCGTTTTCAGGGCTCAGGGTCCATCAACAGCATCCAGTGGTGGTAGAAGCAACTCAGCACTGGCAGTGTTCTCCACTGCCACTTCAGCTTCAGAAGTCTGGTTCCATCAGAGCAAGGCCATGTGGCCTCTCCTCTGGCTCCCACAGCCTCTCAGACGCTGCCATCTTGTCTTATCAGTAGTTAGTTGTCTCTGAGACTAACTCCCAACAACTGGGGAAATAGCTTCTCATCTCCACGAGGGAAATATGGCGAGATTTCCCAGAAGTCTCAGGAGAAAACCATGCCCCCACGGAGGCCTCATTGGCTACTCAATGGCTATCTCCAGATTAACAGGCTAGACTCCACCCCTACATCTCAATCATGAAATTAACATAAGCATATGACCGCCACACTGCTTCATATCCTACAGCAGGTATCACTCTCCCCAAACATTAAATGGCATCTACACATTACATACCAGCCTCCATCGTCTGAAAAGCTTAAAAAGATGAATGGGACCATTAACAATCACTGGTCTAAGCTTTCCCATTCATGGGTTAGTTTACTCCCCCTAACATGGAGTCAAGCCCCTCCTCGCTCCCCTTCCTCTTTAAACCCCATGAGATTTGTAATCACACTGCAAACATTAGGGGCTCCCTAAGCCCCTCAAGGAACTTTCCTCTGGTGCAATAAAATCCTAACTAAATGACTGAATGCCTCCAGTTGTACCCCCTGCCTCCCAGCGACCATAGTGCCCCAACTTATAATGCATAGCCAAGAAAAATGCTCGTGGCTGTGGAACTTATACCCTCACTCCAGCTTTACAGCCACACAGGCAGTTTTCCTACCAGTGCTAGCGGGGCTCAGCTGTGCTCCTCCTTAGCTGCAGCTGGCATGTCCAGAGGAGCACTAGGACAACCCATTCTTCTGGTTCAAACCTTTAATGACAAAGTACAATCAATAATAGCTTCCATTTCTACCTCACCTGTCTCCCTCCACAAACAACCGACATCCTTAGCCCAGACCACTTTACAAAATCGCCAAACTCTCCATTTATTAACAGCAGGTAGAGGGGGAACATGTATGTTTTTTAATAAAAATGCTGTTATTATATTAATGAATATTAATATCGTGACTATGCTAATTAGTTAAGCAAAATGTGAAAGTACTCTCCAGCATAGCCTATAAGACCAGGAAACTTCAGCAGGGCACCACCAGCCCCTCCTCACGGTTTCAAAGTTTTGCATTGTCATCGATTGTGCCTCTCATTAAGCCTTTAGTAATAATCTGTGTCCTATTACTTCTGGCTCCCTGTGTGTTTAAATTTATGCCGGAATGGATGAAGGCCATCTCCAACCAGACCTTCACCCTATAGTCAGTCCACTGCTGGCCGGCCCAGCCCCCAAACTTCCCAACTTTTAATGCCCCTCCTTCACCTGATCTCAGCAGGAATCAGTTAAGATAGATGACAACACCCCTCATCACTATTTTGATTTGCAAGTTTTGGATGTATGGGCCAGGTGCCGGACAGATCTGGACTGGTGGCCTCTTG
Organism: Nesogale talazaci; assembly: GCA_004026705.1. Taxonomy (NCBI): domain Eukaryota; kingdom Metazoa; phylum Chordata; class Mammalia; order Afrosoricida; family Tenrecidae; genus Nesogale; species Nesogale talazaci. The sequence continues at coordinate 246,888 of PVJH01000702.1, read as the reverse complement.
ATTCCAGGTCCCCGTTCCCGCTTCTCTGAGTATGAGGCCAGGCACCCTCTGTTCCAGCCTCTGAAGAACACGGATGGTCTGCTAAGCTTCATAACACCTGAACCTGCCTTCAGCCCTTCCCAGAACTTACCTCACTGGCCAGAACACAGCCCCTCCCAAGTATTATTTCCCAGGGACCAGATGACTCTCATCTGGGGAGAAAGAGCACAGTCTTCCTCTCCCAACACTGTTTCCTGGCAACCGCAGCACTGGGAACTTCTCTTCCCCTTTACCATCCACCTGCCTTCAGCTCAAATCATAACTATATCCCACCTAATCTACACTCTAGGTTTCAGCATCTGCCCGGAAGCTCAAGATGCTTCCACCCCTCTCTGCTCTCCCTTGCCCTCCCAAGAGCTCTTTCCCTTTCATAAAGCCACCCTTTGCTGCACATCTCTGTCTGAACTCTGCCTAAATGTACCTCTCGCTTTGCTGCAGTTCTTAAATGCTTCCTCCCCCTCCCCACCCCCATTATCACGATGCCAATTCTACTTTGCAAATCCGGCTAGAGCAGAGGATGCACACTGGTTCAGATAGGAAACACGGGGAATCCAGGACAGATGATCCCTTCAGGATCAGTAGAGAGTGGTAATACCTGGGGTGGAGGGACAATGGGGTAGAGAAGGGAAACCAATTACAAGGATCCACATTTAACCTCTTCCCTGGGGTACGGACAACAGGGAAGTGGGTGAGAGGAGACATCGGACAGTGTACTATATGACAAAATAATAATAATTTATCAATTATCAAGGGTTCATGGGGGAGGGGGAGGGGGAACATGGAGGGAGGGGGGAAATGAGGAGCTGATACCAAGGGTTCAAGTAGAAAGCAAATGTTTTGAGACTGAGGATGACAACAAGTGTACAAATGTGCTTGAAAAACAATGGCCGTATGTATGGATTATGAGCCCCCAATGAAATGATTTTAAAATAAATAATTAAATGAAGAGAGGGGGGAGGAAGAGGCAGGGAGATCTCTAGGGGCAACAACTCTTCTCAGGCACGCTGGCTGACATGTCCCTCTCTGGTTCCCAGTTTGTCAGCCACATGGCCCCCTGGCCTCTGCTCTGCTAAGGTAAGGGTTACAAAGTGACTTCGTGTCAATAAATATTCCTAAGGCACCCCACCCTGCCTTGCTGGTTCCATGGGCCAGGAAGTACCCCCCTCTGCCTCACAGCCTTAGCACTGCTGGTCCATTCTGTCTCATGGTCTCGGTGCCGCTCCTCAGCCCCGCGCCTGTCCGCACAGGGACCTCAGCATGCTTCCTTCTCTTGCCAGTCATGGGCCTGTGTGTTCCTGTTTCAGAAATGGCGCACTTTACACCCACTGGGATGACAAAACTGACTGCTCTCCTCCATTAGAATTTCACACAGCCTATTGGCATGCCAGTCACTGGGGGGGGTGGAGGGGCATTACAAAGACCAAGGGCAGAAAAGTCACACTAGATGTGGAGATTGGTCTGCTTTGTCATCCCAGTAGGCGTAAAATGAGCCATCCTAGAGGCAGAAAGGGGTATCTCTCTAAGAAGGAAGAGTCAGGGACCCCACATCCCAGAGTCAGGAAGCTGTGGCCCCAGAGAGCCTGAGGAATGTGGAGAAGCTGTGTTGGAGAAAGGGCAGCAGCAGGGCTGAGACAGTGAACTGATGTGCCCAGCCCAGGGAGCAAGAAAGCTGGTGCCTCTGTACGGGAGGTTTACTGGTCCAGTAGGCTGCCTCTGGACACTCAGGGCTAGAGCTTTACGGTTGAGGCATCTAGCAGACCAGGGACCTCTGAACACCTAATGGCAGAATAAAAAGCTTTGTGATGGCTACGGCAGAATAGAAGCCAGTCTAACGGACTGATCGCCAGGAGAGCAGCTTTCCTAAGAGCTGGATCCTCAGCATCCCGGAGCCTGAGTTGTCGCCTGTTGCTTCTCCAATATACCCCACTGTTGTGCATGCTGTCTGTAAGTTCTGCGTGGCCACTGCAGCTGGTTATCAAACACAGCAGAGCAGGAATGTGATGTGAGAGGGGTAGTTAAAAGGGCGGAGGGTGGAGGCACCTCTCAAATCACCTTATGACTTAGAAGTTAAAGGAGATCGCGTCACCTCCATTTATAGTGTTTATATAGTGGGGTCATACCACCTGTGCTCCAGTCGACGGAAACACAAACAAGAGGCCCAGGAACGTGTCTGGGCTCTTTGAAGCTCTCTTTCCAAAGTTCTCCTCCCTCCTCTACTCTGAGCACCACGCCCGTTTTTTGGTAGCACCACAAAAGGCCTGGCCCATCCCTTTGTCAGGTCTTGGGGTCCCCACGAGAAGTCCCTCCCTGCTTCGTGGAGTCTAGCCGGCCCGTCCAGCACCCGGCTGCAGTCACGCAGAAAGAACATAGCCTGTACACATTCTAAAAGAAGTAAGTCCTTGTTATCAGCTAGATGTTGTAAAGTTGATTCGTTCAACATGCAATACCGCATCATTTGATAGTGTTGCTCCCCTTTGATCCATTTTTAAACTGTTTCTGTTTGTTTGTTGTTTGTTCTAATGAAAGGGAAATTCAGGAGGGTGAGGCCCCTGGGGAGTCCCCTCTGACCAAGGAGCAGAGAGGGGACTCACCTTGCTCACTTGCAGAGCGCACTGGAAAGAGGATTGCAGCAGATGGGATTGGGTTACAGTTTAGCACCCTGTCATCTGAGCTCCCTTATGATGCACGGAAGTGTGCTCTAGTACCCAATGTCGCCTGCATTTTGATTGGGGTTTCCATCTGTTTTACTTCGTTATTGTTGGTAGCTGGTTTTTTTTTCTTCATTGGAAAGTCTTTATTTCACTTGTTCAGTTAAACAGTTAAGAAATACAAGGTTAGCACGCATTACCCATTCTATCTAAAGATCAAGAGTATGAAATGTGGAGGAAAAGTTACAAATTATGATCATCAAAATATACTACATTGTTAATGTTAATATTCAAAACATGCTTGGCACAGTTCTTCAATCTTGGCCCCTTCTACAACTTAAGAATGCATTCATTATAAGTTGGAAGCATCGGTCCCTTTAAGAACATACTGGATATTGAAGTGTATGAATCGCCTTACAAGGACAACCTACATTTGAGCTATCTATAAGCCATTAAAAATGTAACCTCGGGGCTGAGCCCCGGTGGCGTCGTGGTTGTGCGCGGGACTGCGGCCCACTGGGACGGAGGTTCAATTCCAGCAGTGGGGCTGGGCCTCCTACTCCCACCACCGGAGAGCAGTGATGCCTCCCCCCAAAAAAAATGTAACCTCATATCATATATATATGAGTGCATATATATATATACATATATATATATCCAAACCTCTATTTGGCTGGGGCAGGGGTGTCAAATTTGCACTTGTGTGGTAGATCCATGTGCCAACGAAGAGTTGGACAAGCATGAGGCCCACGCCAAGGAAGGGCAGACTACTTTCAAGGTCATTCAAGTGGGCTCTTCGTGCACATTCTACTTGGTCCTCTGTCCGAAGATGTTCCTAGCATTTTCCCTTTTGCCAACTTGCGCACAGGCTTCTGGGTTAGCTCCACCCTCGCTTGACACTCAGTGGCACGCAGCTGCAGTACTCGTGGGCATCATTTTCGAAAGAAGAGTCCTGTGAGAGGCAAAGGGCCAGAAGAGCTCATTCTCAAAGAGTGAGTGAGGTCGACCTTTTTGTTTTGTTTTGTTTTGTTTTTCCAGTTTGGGTCTGGCATTGTGAATCCGCAGAGGAGGAGGGTGGGAAACCTGCCCGGGGTTGGGGACTGGCATGGACCTGTATTAGTAATTTTTTAATGTTTTCCTATGAAATCCAGGATAAGCAAATCTATAGAAAGAGGGTGACCTGATGAATGGTTCTTTGGGAATATAGGAGGGGTGACGGGGTGTAACTGGGGCGCTATTTAGGTTGAGAGCAAGAATGAAGAAAATGTTCTAAAACTGACAGTGGCAATGACTGTACAACCCTTTCTGGTGTGATTGGATTATGAATTGCATGATATGTGGGTCACCTGCCAGTAAAACTATTGGAGGGAAAAAAGAGAAAGAAACCTGCCGTAAAACAAAATCCTCCTCCCCCCAGTAAAATGATTCATTAAAAAAAGGGGGGGGAGGGGAAAGGGAAGTTTTGTTTTGTTTTGTTTTTAAAGAGGAGCTTGTACCAAGGGCTCAAGTGGAAAATGTTTGGAAATGTATGTGGCAACATGTGTGCAAATGTGCTTGATACAAATGATGTACTGAATGTTGTAGTAGCTGTAAGAGCCCCCAATAAAATTATTAAAATTAAAAAAATCCTCTTCTAGAGCACTCGCTCTCTCAGGTCTCCAGGGACACGGCATTCTGACCTGCAAGATGTGGTGGGGAGCTTCGCCCTGGTGTGCCCTGTTGGCCCTCCTGATCCAGGAGGCTGAGCCCAGGAGGTCTGTGGTCTAGGATCTTAATGCCAAGGTGCTCTTTCGCCTGGCAGCTCCATCCCCAGGGCTCCTCTGCCACATCTGTCACACGGGAAGAAGCTTCCAGGGGCCAACAGGGAGGAGGAGAGGTGAAACTGTGTGCATAGCTCTGCGCGGGGTGTCCAGCTCCAGGAGCTTCCACTCTTCACTTGGGCAGCTGGCATCCCTGATAGGTGTCAGACATCAGGGCCTGGAAAGAATTGTCTTGGGGTCAGTCTTGACTCAAGATCACCCCAACCCCAGGGAGCAAAAAACACTGCCCAGTTCCATGCCCCCTCCACCACCCCCATCCTCGGTGACCAATCAGAATCTCTATGGAATCTCTATGTTTCAGCAGTGGGTCCCCAGGCCTGCTCTCCTGGTCTCCCTTCATGTGGAAGCTCTATTGAAACCTGTTCAGCCTCACAGCAGCATGCAAGGCACCACAGACCGACGGCAGTGACTGTAGAAGCGTGTACTGGCCGGGCAGCGAGCCAGGCTCTGCTCATGGGAGGGGAAAGATCCAGTAAGGAACTTCCACTGCCCTAGTATGGGCCACACTCACCGACGATGAGTCTGCTCTGACTTACAGGTGTCGGGTAAAACTAGGACTTTTGCACGATTCTATATGCTCCAAAATATTGAGCAAAGACTTTACCAGCATTTACCAGCATTTGATGTGGATGTCGGAAGTCAAGTATTCTCCCTAAAGGCTCTGGACATCTGAACTTTGTGCCTCACACAACAGATTGGGCCAATCCTCTACCATTAGGACAGTGGGTCACTCCCCCTGAAAGCTACATCAAGTCTCCTGCCCACGAGGGCCATGAGGGCTAGGCCACCATCAGGAAACTTAGGTCCGTCCATCTTGTCACAAGGGGACCCCAAACTTCCTATAACGTGTATCTTTTAGCACAACCCTTTCCTGTGCTGTGTCCTTACTTGTAATTAGGGTAAAGTGACCAGATTTTAAGCAGAATACTATTGACCAGAGGGAGGGAGGTGTTCTTGATTAAAAAGTTGGTCTATATGGAACCACAAAATTTTTCATAGAAGGCAAAAATAGTATTGTAATATATTTATTTTAATTTTAAAACGCCGTGGGATGTTGTGAAATTGTTAAAAAGCAGAACGTGTGGTCACCTTAATCAGGGACTTGTATGGTGCCAAAGGATATATAAGGCTTGGGCACAATAATGAAGCGTCCCCTCTCTCTTGCCTGCTTGGGCCACTGGACACTCTTGCCCCCTCTTCCTCTCCTCCCTAATCCCTCCCCCCTCCTCCACGTGGACCACCTAAGGGGCTGAGGTGAGCATGCTACCATGAAATGTATCTGACTCATGATTTCTTTCTTTCTCATGCTCTCTCTAACTTTACTATAATAATTAATAATTATCACCGTATGATCGCGCCTAGGGAATCCGTGATGCATGTATTGGAGGCTGGCTTCCTCTGCTACACAGCAAGCATATAGGACAGAGGAGACCTGCCCCCTGTGAATTTCTGGAATGGTAACTGTTTACGGGAGTACAAAACTCTTTCCTCCTCTCTCAGAATGGGTGGTGGTTTGGAACTGTGGGCTTTGTCACTAGCAGCCTGCTGCATAATCACTACAGCACCGGGGCTCCAGGCAGGACCCAGATGCCTGACTTCCCTTTGGAGAAAACGGACCCAAAGTAAAATGCCACAGAAAGGACTCCCTTGCCCAGGCCTTCAGAGGCACAGCCCCATATGTTAACACTCTGGAACAAAGGACTGTGGCCAGTTTGGGTTTGGTTGGTTTTTATTTATTTATTTATTTTTTTGCCCAATCCCTACTACTTCTGACTCACACATTCTCCCAGGGGGTGCCATGACTCAGTGCAGGAAGGATTTCCTCTTCAAGATGCCAGTGGCGGGTGTGTCTGTCTGTGCCTGTGTATCCCTGAGAAAGGGACTTGGCTGACCCGGTGAAATACACCATGTGAAAGTATGACATTTCAAAACCTAGACTTCACCTCCACTGGGGGGACAACGGTAAAATCTGTATGTTTGCACATACAGGGTAGCAGCTCGGGCAGCCTGGGACCTCCACGTGCTCAGTGTGCCCAGAGGTTGGTCCGTCTGCCTCCGCTAGGACTGCTCCCACACCCTTAGGGCCGTGCGAGACTGGAAAGAGGAAGTTCAAGGTGGACCAGAAAGCTCCCCTGCCCCAGCGCTGCAGGGTGCAGGACAAGACAAGATGGTATGCCAGCTCTGTCCTGCTCCGCTGGGCTGAGAGGGGGTTGGGGAGGGGACCACAGCCACCTTCCTGGAACCGGGCACTTCCTCCAGGGATGAGCTAGCTGTTCTGGGGAGGAACCTGGGAGGAGGAGCAGTCTGGAAAGCTCTGCGCCCACACTGGGCAGTGAATAAGCTTTCTCTTCAGGGCCCAGAGCCCAGGAGAAGATGGGGCAGGGCCCCGGGGAAAGGGGGCAGAGACAAACACGGAAAGGACCACTCTTTCCTCTGCACCCACTGCGGCAATTTCAATCCTGCAGACCTCCACTCTAGACGCACCCAGACTCAAAGTGAATGTTTGAATGCTCTTCTCCCCCAAGGGTGTGGCCGAACAGCCAGGGCTGCTAGCAGGAGGCCTGGTTCCCAGACCTGTATCTGGAGGCAGGGGGGCATGATGGAGTGGAGTGCTGGTTGTGTGTAAGTGCACCTACTGGCCAACTCGGGGCAAAACCCTCAACCAACAGGCTGATTGTGTGGGGCCGGGATGTCTGGCATCTGGATATCTGGTGGCGGAATGGGCAGCTGTTTGAAACCTCCAGCCTCGGGCTTTCTATTCCCGTAAAGAAGTGCACTCTGGGAAAGTCACGGGGACAGTTCTCCCTGTGACTCAATGGCAGTGAGGGGGTGGCTGGTGGCTTCACTTGGTGGGGAATTTAGATCTAGAGGCTCAGTTCTTCGACGATGGTGGCAGAATAAACCCCCCCCCCCCAAGACTCCACCTCCTGTCCAGGACCTTAAAAATGCAGAGAGCGAGGGGAAGTGTGTTCAACACCTTTGAGAGGCTGAGCAATCATTCCTTTGACACGTAACAAGCCCTCATGACCTATGTGCAAGGCTACCCAAAGCCAAGCGGAATTAAAAGTGAAAAGGACTCTGGCTGAAAAAGAACGTTGAGTGTGGACGGGTCCCAGGGGCCAGCAAGCCCTCCGCCCAGGGCAGTGAGAGGGCCTCAGGGGTCCCCAGGCTCTTGTAAGGCAGCCCCTGCAACAGCAGTAGTCTCTCAACACCAGGCACATCTGAATCCACATCGCACTTGTGAGGTCTGCAATGGGCATGTTTAGCAATTGAGATTCTGATGGCCAGCCACGCTGGGGAACTCCCCGATCAGACTGGCACTGCTTGGGGGGAAAGGGAACCAACCAAACCAACGCCCCCCCCTCAAACCGTGGCTTCCCAAGGACCCTAGATACTTCCCGGATTACCAGACCTTTCTTCTGAGGCACCTCTGGGGAGACGCAAACATCCAATCTCACTGTGAGTAGTCCAGCGCTGACATCCTGGGGCTGGGGGCGCTGCGGCACTCTCAGCAATGGGTCTGGTTTGCTGTTTTCTGCGTGGGTTTGATTCCGTTCTGCCGGCACTGGCTTTGTGACATTAGGGAATACCATTTAACCTCCCGCTCCTCATATGGTTGTCTCATCTAGAAAATGGGATTTATAGAAATAGGTGAGATGGCACATGTGCCGGACAGAGCTCTCAGGGCGGAATCTGGCACAAAGCAGCACTCAGGGGTAGCCGTCTAGTCTCCTTGACTACACTTTCTGAGCGTCTAGGGCAGTGGTTCTCAACCTGTGGGTCGCGACCCCTTTGGGAGTCAAAGAACCCTTCTTTCACAGGGTTTGCCGGATTGGTAACAGTAGCAAAATTACAGTGATGAAGTAGCAAGGAAAATAATTTTGCGGTTGGAAGGATGGGTCACCACAATATGAGGGACTGCATGAAAGGGTGGCGGTATTGGGAAGGCTGAGGGTCCCTGCTTTACTGGTTTACCGAATGCTTGCCACCAGCTGGTTCCCGCCCATAGCAACCTCATGCATAACAGAGGAAACACTGCCCGTCCGTCGTCCTGCGCATCGTCTCAACTGTTCCTGTGCCGCGTGCACCGCTGCTACCACGGTGTCCATCCATCTCCCCGGGGGCCTTCCTCCTGTCATTCCCCTCTCCTTGACCAAGCGCGGGCCTCCTCTGGGGACGCATCCCTCCTGAGTGCCCAGAGTGCCATGCAAGGCAAAGCCTCCCCCGTCTCCGCCTTCGAGTCTCAGGCGACTCTGACGGCGCCCTCCTGGTGTCCCGCACCAGCCTTCCTCCCCAGGCGCAGGGACCTTGGCAGTTTCGAGTCCCCGCGGGCCTGGTGCCCCCGCCGGCGTCCGCGCGATCCCGAGGGCCGTCGGCAGGGGTCAGCACAGGCGCGGTGGCCGCCGCCCGGCCGGCCGGCCCTGGGCGCCTGGGGCCCGCAGCGTCCCGGGCCGCGGCGGCGCCGAGCAGGCCGGGAGCGCGAGGCCACACCCAGCGGGGGCCCGGCGTGAATCATCGCCAGGCCGCCGTCGCAGTGCACCGGGCGGCCGGAGCAGCAGCAGCGGCGATGGCGGGAGTGGCAGCCCGGCTGGCGCGGGACCGGGAGGCGGCCGAGGGGGTGGGCTCGCACGAGCGGGCCGTCAAGTACCTCAACCAGGACTACGAGGCGCTGCGCGACCAGTGCCTGGAGGCCGGCAGCCTCTTTCAGGACCCCTCCTTCCCCGCCGTCCCTGCCGCGCTGGGCTTCAAGGAGCTGGGACCCTACTCCAGCAAAACCCGGGGCATCGAGTGGAAGCGGCCCACGGTAAGAGAGCCGCCGCGCCGGGTCGGGGGGCGGGCGGGGGCCGCCGGCCTGGAGGAGACGTCCTCCGCGGCCGCGCCCCGTTACTCGGAGCCCAGGGCGGGGAGGGGCCCGGGTGGCCTGGGCGAGGGGTCTGCGGACCATAGGCACTGTCGTCGTCCCACCCCCACCCCGTACCCCCGCCACACTCCACTGGCCTGGTCATTACCCTCAACGCCCGCACCCCCACAGGCTCGCTGCTGGCTGGCGGAGCCCCTTTGCAGGCTGAACAAAAACTCCCAGGCGAGGTGGGGTGGGGGGCACTTATTGGGCGGGGCTGAGGAATAGGGGGGAGTTGAGTCTGCCGCCAGAAAAGAAGGCTTGGAGGCAGGACACATCGGTGTTCCTGTGGGTTTTGCCCACTCCAGGGGAGCGGAAAGGCCATGCAGAGCTGCTTCTTCGTGTCATAAATGGGCGCTGGCACTCCTTCCCACAATCTGTACATTGATAGTAATAAGGGACATGCAAGGAGTGCATTTGTGGTCCTCCCCCCACTCCCTAGAATCCCCACCTGGGGGACCTCTCTGTTCCCAGCACTGGCCCCCGGGGAACTTGGCAACAAGTTCTGCTTCCTAAGCTGGAGGTCTATTCTGTTTCCACCCCCACCCACCGGACAGTCCTGAGCCGGAGTGAGGCTTCCTGACGAGCGTTGAGAACAGGGCCACTCCTGCCCGGTCTCCACCCCCCTGGGCCTGCCAGGTCTGCCCCACAGGCAGCTGGAGTAGTTCTGGCTGCCCCGGGCCAGGCCCCGAGCCCTTGGGAGTGTCAGCCTAGCTGTCCTGCTGAGTGACTCTGGTGAGTCACTTCACCTCCCGCTGCCCACAGCCCTGGGTCTGCAACAAGGAGTGGTCCCTAAATATTTCCTCTTCTCTCACTCACCAGTGCTATCCGTGGAAAAAGTTCCCTGAAGCTTCCTCAACCGGCCCGGACCTTTAAGTCCCAGTCTCTCTTCCCTGGCCTTCTGGAGTCCCTGGGCTGACTGTAGTCTCACTCTGGGGGACTTTGGTAAACATTCCTTCCCCAAAAGAGCTCTGTCCTGACCAGCTGTAGCGGCCCTTCCCACCTTGCTGTTGTTTCTCTGTTGCTCCACCCAGGGAGTCTCCTTCATTAGCAGCTCCATGAGTTATAAGTCGCCTATAACTATGCCTTCTTCCTCCTGAATGGCAGCAATCGGTTACTTTGTTCTGTTGTAGATAGAGTCACGGGGAGTCAGAATGGGACACACACACACACACACACACACACACACACAACACACCCCACAGTAACACCTGAATAGCCAGGACAGCTTGTCTATCAAGCAATCCCTAGCACCTAGTCCGTTGAGAGGCATTCTCACTACCTCAGAGACCCTGTCGGTCAGGGTAGAACTGGCCCTGTGAGGTTCTGAGAGGGTAGTTACTGACGGGAGTAGAAGGTCTCTCTCTCTCCCATGGAACAGCTGATGCATTCAGATTGCTGAGCAGGCAGTTCATGCTGGTGTGACCTCCCAGGCCATGTATTGTCTACTGTGGCCAACGGACGGGACACGATCCCTGCCTGTGCCCACTACCAAAAGAGAGAGTCTGGCAGAAAGCAGAAATCATCCGACCGTATCGTTTCCACCACACGCAAGTGAAGTTTGCCGAAGACGAGGCAAAACTGGTTACAGCAGTGCCTCAATGGAGAGCTACCAGAAATTCAAGCTGTATTCAGAAGAGGAAACGAAACATGGGATGCCATGCCTGTGGTCAGATAGATCTTTGCAGAAAGCAGAGAACACCGGAAAGACCCTCCTGGACAAGGGGGTTCACAGCACTGAAGAGGGGGTGGTGCGGGACTGGGAGGGGGGACACATCCGGAAATAGCTCAGGCTGTGGTGCCAGGCCTGGCTTGGTCCTCGCTGGCACACCTGATTCTCCCAGCACTTCACAGGCAGGAGCAAGGGTTTGTTGTTTGTTGTTTTCAAGTCTCCACCAACAACTGGTGTTCCCAGGCGGAACCCGTCCTGGCCTTTGTCACCGTCCTTGGGCTGCTGAAGCGAATTTTTGTGGCCACCGTGTATTCTGAGTGCCTTCCAACGTGGGAGGGGCTCCTGGGGGGAAGAGTGGCTACAAGTTGGGCTGCTCACCGCAAGGTCCGCAGTTCAAAACTACCAGCCATTCCTCAGAGAACATCAGGACTTTCTACTCCCATAAATCGTTACCCTCTCAGAAACCCACAGGAAGAGTTTACCCTGTCCTAGAAGGTCACTGTGAGGCCTAGAAGGCCTGGGATCACTGGGAATGTGCTGAGTTTTTTTCAGTCCAACCTGGGGGAACAGGGGTGTCATCTTCCAGCAGGATCTGGGGCAGTGTTCTGTTGTGATCCATAGGAGTTTCATGAGCTAACCCAGAAGTCGATCACTGGATCTTTCTACCCAGTCTATCCTGGTCTGAAGGGACTGCTGACCCTGCTGGTGTTTGAAATATCACTGGCAACGTTTCCAGTGTCGCAACAGCTCAGGAGCCACCATGGGAGGGCACAGTGACAGACAGGTGGCAGAGGAGCAAGGACAGGTATCCTTCATCCTTGTTTTCCTTCAGAGAGGACCAAGCCACTGGGAGGTTAGTGGCTTGCTTCTATTTAGCTGTCTGTCTGATCTCCACCTCAAACCTGCACTTCCAAGTTCAATAAGAACCTCGACTTCTTTTCTAACGATAACAACGGACCACATTTGTGGAGTGCTTACCAAGGCATGTCTACATAGCTACTCATGGTAGCCCCACAACCCCCACAAGTAATAAGTGCATTTGTCTCCTTCATCCCCCAATTTCAGATGAAGAAACATAGGCTAGAACAGGTTCATTAAGTAACTTGCCCAAGTAGGAAGCCCAAGCCCTCGGCGCATTCCTCCTGGCAGGTCCATCCCACTTTCAATCTGGGCCCTCCCATCCCATCCCTGAGTGCCATGCTCAGCTCTCTGCCGCAGCCCTGCCTGCAGGCTGCGCTGAACTTTGACTCCTCTGGGGAGGCTGCCAGAGGCAGGGGAGAGTTTCCAAAACATCATGGAAAAATCCTTCTTGGTGTGTGCTCAGCCCACTGAGCATTGTCCCTGTGGTTGTGATACAGAGGCCCTTCTCTCCCAGCAGTCTGGGAAATGCTGGGCTGGCAGGCCTTGCACGACAGAGAAGCTTCCTCTCTGTCCATCCTTCCCGAGCCCCCTAACCTGAGCAGGGACACAGGCGGTGTGCAGACAGGACAGCCTGGGTGCGAGGCCTGCAGGGCAGCACATGGCATACCCTCTGCCTCCTGCTTGCCACAGGGACTCGCCAAGGTGCAAAGGGGTGGTGGCCCCATCCGCAGTGCTCAGAGGAGGCACGAGATATAAAAACCAGCTCCTGCAAACCAAGCCCCACTTGTACCCAGCTTCCTCTGTGGCTTTGGGTTGGAACAGAGAAGAGTTGGGGACACACCCAGGAAGGGCTGCCTGTGGGACTGTGGCCCGGTGGTTTTCACAGGCTTGGAGACTTGTTGGGGGATCAGTGAGAGGCCGTGCAGGAGTGGAGAACGCGTGTGCGTTCCTGCCAAGACCAGTGGGCTCAGGGCTTGCTCACTCAGGAGCGGTGTCCCTGTGGATGCTTTGCCTTCCTCTATGAGCTCATGCCCACCCTCCACCATCCCCCCCACCACTACCACCACCCCACCCCCCCCCACCCCATGAAGGGGAGATAATGCCCATCTGGTGTCTCTGGAGACACTAAGCACACGGCGGGCCAGGCAGCAGGTACTCAGCATGCAGGGGCTCCATGTCCAGTGGTCTGGGAGGATCCGTGAGTGAAGACAAGTGGCTAACTAACCCTTCCACCCCAGAAGAAGCCTCGGGCTTGACTTCTGGCCTATGCCTCTCCTGCACAGCCACACATTTGCAGGGGAGGCTCCAAGCTGAACAGGTTTCCAGGCAACTTGGAGACAAGGAAGTAAGGTCTGGGTGATCAACTTCCAAAAAAAAAAAAAAACAGCCAGGAAAAAGAAGCCCTGGACATAGAAAGGGCCAGCCAGCGAGTGATCGTGGGCATGGTGCAGGACCGGACAGCACTTTGCCCCACCGTGCCTGAGGTCAGGGGCTGATTCCAGAGTAGCCAACAGAAATGCCCCTTTGCCCTCAACAAGATGAGACCCCAGAACATCTCAAGACAATCTTCAAGTAAGGGCTAGGCTGCAGGGTACAGCTGCTCTACAGGGCTGGACTCTAATGGGGCTTTCAGTGTAATGTAGGAGTCAGTTTGAAACACAGTAAAACTTAGAAGAGTAGCCTTGGTGGTGCAGCAAATAAGCATATGGTTGGTAACCCAAAGGTTGATGGTTCAAACACACCAACTGTTCCTCAGGAGAAAAATGAGACCGTCTCCCATCATAAGGATGAGAGAACAGCTCTGGAACCTTACAGGGCAGTTCTGTAAGTCAGTGAGTCAGAATGGAGGGCGGAAAGCATGGCAGGGGAGGGAGGAGGGAGACATTGTAAGCTGGCAAAACAACTTATACCTGAGAGCCGCGGAGCGGTGGGGCAGCTCTATATTGTGGGGGGAGAGGGGGGTGTCCTGGTCAGGACGCAGCCACAATGAGGAGGAAGCATAATGGAGCATGTGTGTGGCCCCGGAACAGCCCTGCTCAAGGGAGCTTGGAGAAGGACACTCGGGACTGTTGGCCCAGGACTGGCCAAGACAGTGCAGGACTTGCCCACGGGTTGCCCTAGGAAGCAGTCATCGGGTGGGCTGACAGCATTTTGTGGGTCTCTTTCCCAGGAGCTCTGCGCGGATCCCCAGTTCATTGTGGGCGGAGCCACGCGCACAGACATCTGCCAAGGCGCCCTGGGTAAGTGACTGCATCGTAAGAGCTGTGGGCCTTGCCTGCAAGGCCATGGTGGTAGGCGTGGGGGGAGGGGGGAGGGGCGGTGGGGGCTTCTCTTGCACAAGGAAGTTCGCTAGTTCCATTCCCTGAGGCCCTGAGTCCCGTGACCCGGGTAGCACTCACACCTTCCTCAGGATGAGGGTCTCCTCGGTCCCCTGGATGGTGCTCAGGGCCAGGAGCTCAGCAGCGAGGCAAATAGCTGGGGCGCTGGGTCCCCCAAAGACCTGCCGACGACCTCTGAGCAGTCTGCCATTGCAGTCCCTGTAGGGCTCTGGTCTCCTCTCCCCCACCTGGGTGCCATGAATGGGAGGTGACCCAAGGGCACCTGGTGACTGGTGTGGCTCCTGCACTAGGCTGACTGCTGAGGGCCCAAAGATGTGTCCCCAGGGAGGAGCAGGGGCATCTGGGCTACAGCCACTCGCCTCCCTGCCAGGCCAGTACCAGGGGCCCGTGAAACAGAGTCTAGGCTGAGAGCCACTTGGGGTTAAGTACTCTCTTGTCACGAACCCAGTGGGGCAGGGAGAGGTGACTCAGTATGAACAGGAAGAAGCCAGGTACTCAGGGCTGTGGGCAGGCAGGAGCCCTCCATGCCTGCTAGTCCGGTCACCATGGCACCACAACAAGGGAAGCGAGTTATCTCTGCCCGGCCATCAGCATCGGCACGTGCTTCTGCTTAAACCAGAAGTGTTCGAACCCCGCACCCAGCACCGCTCTCCGGGTCTGCGCTCTGGTTCCTTTCTGTTTTGGGGTGTGTGCACAGCCTGAACCCAGAGTCCCTCCACCTGAAAGAGTCCTGTTGGGGTGGGGACAGGCAGGGGAATAGCCATCTCATCACCTCATCCTCCTTTTTATAAGTGATAATAGAGACAAACTGGTAATTACTTGAGCAGATTATTTGCTCTGATAAACCAAAAGCCGGTTCCTGCCCTGGGCTTCCACTGCTGGTTCGTCCCATTGAAGAGACACAGTGGGTCCCCTGGAAGCATGCGGCCTGCCTCCCATGCCCACTGAGCAGCTAACAGTCCCAGTGGGATACTAAGCAATCCTTGCCACTAACGGAGGTATGACCGCCATCACGCCCATGTCATAGACCAGGGCGCAGGTCCTGGCGTCCTCCCAGCAAGTGCGGTCAGCCAGGGCCTAAACTGAGCTAGCCCTGCTGATCTCGGTCTCTAGGGGGCCGGGGCCAATTAGATGGCACTTAGCAATGAAGTCCTGGCACTGTAGCGGTGATGTGTTGGGTTTCTAACTGCACGGTCAGTGGTTCGGTCACCCCAGGCACTCCAGGGTAGAAAGATGAGGCTTTCTACTCTGTACGAAATTAACATAATGTGTCGGCTTGCACAGGAGTCTTTCTACCCTGTATTATTGGGTCACCTTTGGGGCGGGGGTGGGGGGGGGGCGGGAATGAAGTTTGTTTGTCTGGGGACAATCCAGGCATGTCAGGGTGGCTGTGTGACTCTTGAGCACAGACACGGGAGGGGGTGGCTGTGGGCAATGTCTCTGAAGGAGAATGAGTCCTGATGGCGTGGGTGCGTGGGGGTGGGTGTGTGCAGGCTGGTCTGTGTTCAGACTCCCTGTACATTCCCGATGCCAGAGTACATTCTTCCCCTCCAGCGTACCTCCCACGCGACCTTCCTGCCTGCTCTCCCCCTCAGGCAGGTGCACTGCTGCATTCCACAGTGCGGGAGCCTGCCAGGGAGCGGGGCTGGCCCTGGGTGGCTACCTCAGGCAAACCTGGCGCTCGGACAACCACCATGCCTCCGCTAAACATCCACTTGGAAGTTTAACAGCTTCTCTTTCTTAGCTTTTTAAAGATAACACATTTTTTGGGGGGGGAAACTCTTGCAGCTTTTATCACAATCTATGCATCAATTATATCAAGCACATTTGTGCCTATGTTGCCATCATCATTTTTTTTGGGGGGGGGGGGGCATCATTGCTCTCCGGTGGTGGAAGTAGGAGGCCCCGCCCCACTGCTGGAATTGAACCTCCGTCCCAGTGGGCCTCAGTCCCGTGCACAACCACGACGCCACCGGGGCTCAGCCCGCCATCATCATTTGTATTTTCAAAACTCTTTCTACTTGAGCCCTTGGTATCAGCTCCTCTTTTTTCCTTTCTTCCTTCATTCTTCCACCCTGTGAACCCGTGATAAATGATCATTTTCGAATTTCACACCATCAGCTGTCTCCTTTCATCCACATTTCTGTTATTCATCTCCCAGCGGGTGGGTGGGGGTGGGGTGTTATGCATAGAAGATAGTGACCAGCTCCCCCTTTCTCCTCCGTTTTCTCGAACCTCCCCCCTACCCTCATGGTACTGCTATTCCCCTCATTGGTCCTGAGAGATTTGTCTGTCCTGGATTTTGTGTTTTGAGAGCTCTTATCTGTATCAGTGTACATGCCCAGCCTAGTGGATTTGTAAGGTAGAACCGGGGTCATAATAATGGGGGCGGGGGGAGAGGAAGTGTGAAAGAACTAGAGGAATGTTGTGTATTTCACTGGTGCTATACTGCATCCTGGCTGGTTTGTCCCTTCCCTGAGACTCTCCTGGGGGGAGGGGATGCCCAATTGTCTACAGATGGGTTCTGGGTCTCCACTCCAGCCTCCCTCATTCACATCTGTCTCATTGTTTGTTTTGGATCTTCTGCTGCCTGATACCTGATCCTGTCAGCACCTCATGATCACACAGGCGGGTGTGCTGCTTCCCTGCTCCAAGCTTTTAAGACCTCAGACGCTCGATGTCTTGTAATAGCCAGGCACCCAAAGCTTTCTTCACCATATTGGCAATATGCACCCATTTTGTCTTCAGCAATCGTGATGGGAAGATAGATGAGCATTGCAGAATGCCACGTTATTAGAACAGTGTTCTTGCGTTGCGTGAGAACTTGAATAGAAGTCAATATCCATCTGCTACCTTAATACTTAACATGTAAATGTACATGTATAGATCTATATCCTTATTATATATTAGTATATTTACATGCATACATGGCTATATTTATTCCTCTATAAATGTCTTTGGCCTCCTAGTTCTTTCCTCGATTTCCTTTTACTTTCCTCCTGTCCCACGTTTAACATCTTAAGATCCTGATTCCAGGTAACAAATACCTGAGGGAGGTCCTGTTTAAACACCAATATCCCATCTGGAGAGGCGGTAGGCAGAGCTTCCTTTCCTGAGGGCATACCTCCTCTCCAGCCCCTCCTAACTCCCCCCCTCCCCCCAAGCCTATTGCACCAAATCAAATGGAAGAAAGGTTATAGTGGATCCTTTCCAAGCTTTCTCTATAATGGGGTTCTTATTCCTCAGGTGGTGGCTGCTTTGTCACACCTACCTCCCCCCCGCCTTGTTTCCTTGACTTTTTCTTTTGGGGGTTTCTGGGTTGTGCAGAGTCTTGACAATATGGTTGCAGAACTCCTACCCCAATCCTAGCATCTAAGCACAGGGCAGTTATATAGCGGGGAGAGTCATTCGCAGTCCCCTCACTTGTCCAAGCAAGACTTGGGGCAGCAGTGGCCCCCAGCCCCGTGGGCAGCAAGGGGAGACCCCAGGCAGATCATCACACATCTTGGACCATGGGAGGATGAGTGGGGGGGCCATAAAAGCCCCCAGGGCTGTGGTGCTCAGCTGTGCTGATGTCATTCCTGGCCCCGAGGGCCGCTGAGAAAGGGGACGCTGCGCCCGAGTGTGAGAGCCACAGGGAGGCTAAGCACATCCCACAGGTGGATGGGTTGCCACCATGGGCCCTGGTTGCCACCTGCGGGCCAGTTTGCTTCCATGTTCTCATGTCATCACAACTCAGAGAGAGAACTTCCATTTCCAGCTCACCGCCACCCCCCCAGCCATGTGCTGTAGGGCAGCTGGGGGCAGGGGGTGTCTGTCAGCCGGTGTGGGGCCAGAAGCTGTGTCCCTCGCAGCACAAGCACCTGCAGTGTGCCATGGAGGACAGGTGTTGGTGGCAGACTAGGAAGAAAGGTCCAAGGACCCCCGTCCAGTGAACAGATGTGTAGCTCAAGAGACGCCCGAATACTGTTCAGCCCACTTGCTCCAGGCTTGGTGTGGGGAGAGCTTGGTCCCGGGGGAGAGCGTCGTGTTTGGTGACATTGAGGCTAGAGAGGCGAGGACACCTTCCATGAGCCGGGCAAGCCCACCAGCCACAGGGATGAATGTAGACCTGCCAGCTCCTGAAAAAATGACACAGGACCCGACAGCCGTGGTGTGTGTGTGTGTGTGTGTGTGTGTGTGTGTGTGTGTGTTTGTGGTGTGACAGAAGGCCACCGGGCATTGGAGGCCATCATATGGCAGCTGTCTCTCTCTCACTTACCAAGAAGCAAGCTTGAGACACGGAGCGGGGAGGTCAGGTGTAAGGCCACACAGCTCAGCACAGCCAAAGGGGGGAGTCCCCGCTCTGATTCCAAATCCTCTGCTGTTTTCCCCTCTGACCCACCACAGAAGCGGAGCTGACACACACCGAGGGGAAAACTCACAAAGCAAAACTCATCCTCCAGGCTTCCGTGGCTTTCCTGGACCATGTGTCCTTGGACCTGTGGCGTGGCCAGCACTCTGCAGACCTCCACTGAGCTGCCTGGCAAGGTCACTCCTCAGGCTCCCACCCTCTCTTCCAGAAGACTCCACTTTGATACTTCAGCACAGTCCTCTGAGCACCAGGCCTGAGGATCAACTCCGACCCTGGGCTGTCGACTGTGCCCAGTGTGGCCATGCTAGGAAGGGACGCAGCCCAGACAACTCTGCCCATCTGGAGGGAAGGCTGGAGACCAGACTGAGTCTCTCTGGGCCAGCTCTGCATGGGGCCTGCGACTCAAACTGGCTCTGTAACTGCTGGAAGGAAGTGTATTCTCATAGGCAATTGCCACTTAGAATGACCCTGTGGGGCCTAGCAGGGTCCTGCCTCCTCTGACCACCAAGGCTGCTCACTGGGTCCCTGCTGAGCTTCCTTTCCTGCCCCCATCCCCCTCAGAGCCACCTGGCAGGCCCCTCCTCTCTTGCTGGCAGCGACAGAGTTCCAGACTGCCCATACCGTCAAAACAGTTCAAACCACACGCTCCATTTCATTGCAACCCAGTAATGTTCTCTGGGCTCCCTCAGAAGTGGGTCACCAGCCTCCACCCCCACAGTCTGGGGCCCCAGAACACCCCCTGGAGGTGCTGGGCCACAGGGCACCCCTCCCACAGGGCAGCTGGGCAAGGGAGAGAGGGGAAGAGGGTGGATCCATGGGAAAAGCTCTGAGAGCTTCCAGCCTAGCAATCCTCTACCATTCACCAGTCTGTGTGACTTCAGGCGAATGACCCAAACTCTCTGGGCCTCAGTTTCCTCTTCTGTAAAATGGAAATGTTGACAAGACGCCCTTCTCGTGGCCATAGTGAAAGTGCCATTCACCGAGGCAGACACGCTTGGTAGACTGCGGAGGCCTGAGCCAATCCGAAACCTGGACGATGGAAGAACCGGGCTTTGTGAAAAGGGCTTTTGTAGACTGGAGGAGGAGAGGGCGGAGAACAAATGGGAAGGGCAAGAAAAGAAAGTGAAGCTGGGTTAGAAGTCACATCTTTGTTCCCCCAAAAAAACCCGCCATGGAAAGTGGGAGGGGCTAGAAGGGCAAACTCCAGCCTCCAGGTCATAGCTGCACATGCTTCTTCTTGTCAGCCGGGTGCCTGCTGGTCTGCCGGGCCTTTACTTTGTAGAGTTGTTTCAGACTTACAGGAGAATGGAGGCCTAGCCAGTGCCCCCCACCCATTCCCAGTCTCCTCCACCACTGACACTTCCCCTCCAAGCACACATGGGTCATCCTCGGGCACCTGGTTATTGTTAACCAAACCAAACCAGCCCAGCCCCTCGCCTGTGACTCTGGCCCAGTGATCGGCATGCTAATGAAGGAGACCTACCCTGCGGGCAGTGATCTTGTGATCACCAGGCCTTTCTTCCATGGTGCTGCTGGTTGGGTCTGAATCACCCATCTCTAGGTTAGAAGTTGAATGCAAGTTCCTGATGCCACCCAGTGTCTCAGACTGCGTTCCCTGTGGGGCAGCTGGCTGCACTGTCAGCAGCTCCAATCCACCAGGCTCTCCAAGGGAGAGAGGGGAGGCCTTCTGTTTCTCCAAAAGAGTTACAGCCTCCACCCCACAGGACCGTTCTGCCCTGCCCGAGGAGTCAGACTCGGCTCGATGGCGGTGAGTTTGATGGGTTTGGTGAAGGTTCCGAGGAGTCCTGGTCAGGTATGTTATAGGAGTCCCTTCTGTTACAATTTGCAGCCCCTTGGAAAAAACAATAATGCAAAGATGGGGTGGGTGTGTAAAATGAGTCTAAGAGATAGGCGTCGGCTGGTTTGACGGGGAGAGGAAATCCACCTTTCCCTTCCTGATCACCAAGCCCAGTGCCAGCCTTTCCAACCCGGCCGGGGCCCTGCCAGCCTGCGGGGCAGGTGGAAGGTGTGTCTGACTCATGGCTTCCTCTCCGCCCTGGTCTAGTTCCATGTAAAGGGCCTTTCACTCCCTCTAGGCTGCCGCCCCTGCTCCCCGCTCGCCCCCCCACCCCCGCTGTGTCAGAAACAGTTTCATAAACAGGGCAGAGGGACCCAGGCCCCATCCTGCCCTGGACTTTCTGCCTCCTCAGATGTCCAGGGAACCAACCTCTCTACCAGGCAGGTAGACATTCCTGCCTGGAAGGGGCAGGCAGTGAGGCCCACCCTCCGATGAATCCCTCGTCCTCCCTGCCCTCTCCTCTGGAGTCGCCCCGGAGGCCTTTCCACCAGCTTCCCACTGTGCACATCATGCTGCCTTTCCTGGCAGCCCCTGCACTTGCACACACTCAGCTCGAGCCCCGGGGCGGGGTCTGCATCGCTCACCGACCAGGGCTGTCCTCGGAGCCGCAGGGTCAGGGGGCCCAGGGTGCATGGCAGAGCTCCCGCAGAGGATGGGTCACCTGACTGCTCGGATCTGCAGGTGCACAAGCAGAGCGAGTGAGAGCAGAACTGTGCACTAGAGCTTCGGGCAAGGACAGAAATATTCTCTGTGTGCACCTTCTAGCAAAGGAGCCACTGGTCAAGTGGGGCTGCGGGGTCCCTGGAGGTGGGCCCTGAGTCTTCAGGCACCTGAGTCTCTGAATGTCTCATTATAATTTAAAGACACACCCCGCCCCCCAACACGGCTCATGATGAAAGATCGACTGGGCCTTGAGGACCGGTGCCCCGTCCTTTACTCTGCACAGGGTCCACGTGTCTGGGCTACGAGGGACAGCACGGGTGCCAGGGGTCACTCACTTCGCTCTGTGCCCCGCCACCTACTCCGCTGGCTCAGTCATGGGCTAAGTCAATAGATGCCCTCCTCAAGCCTGGGCGGCCTCCCCCAAGATGGGGAGGTACAGGAAGCACCTCCTCCCTCAGAGGGTTGGGAAGGCGAACACTTTCCTTAGACTATTTTCCTGTGTTTGGCGTGAATGTTTACGCAGCACTCAACAATGTGCACAGGAGTCGATGGTTGTGCGTATAGCTGCATGGTAACCTCTCGTTGCCATTCTGTTGTTTCCCTGCCCGCTTGCCCTTACCCTCCCCTCCTGCCGCGTGGGCCAGTGTTATCTGTTGAGTCTCGTCGAGATGATGTTGTTTTTAAGGGAGCACCACAGCTGTTATTTGGCTGGAAAACAGCTTCTTGGAATGACATCAGCTCCACATTTAAAAGATGATCTCAAAGCAGGATTTGCAGGCCTCTTCTGGCTTCTCAAGGTCCAGTGTGTCTATCCTCATTGAAGAAATTGAGGCATGTTTTACATTTCTCTTTCCTACCATGCGTCACTTGTCACAACAAGCAGATCAGGGTAGCCAGGTTCCGCCTGGTTCTTCTGCTACAGAACAGAGGGGATTCTTGTGGACTACAATTCTATGGAGGCGTTTCTTCTCCGAGTCCTTGGCACCCATCTCTGTGGCTGCAGACGAACAGTTGGTGGTACCTCCGATGGCCACACACACCCTTGAAGGTTCAGACGCGACTGTGACTCGTATGCGGAACAGAGATTTTATGAACTCTTATTGACAGACCCACACAACTGACCCCAGGCCTTCAAATCCAGTCAACCGCTCTCATGAGAAGTCTGGCTGTGCTTAGGAGTGTCAGAAACTGCGTGCCTCTGCAATTTTACATATGTATAAATGAACATACATGCCGTGTGCATGCACAAATATGTACGTTAAAAAAAAACTGCCCTCAGTTTGATGTAAGACAGACTGGAATTGCTCCGGTGAGTTACTGAGACTCTAACTCCATATGAGAGTGGAAAACCCATCTTTCTCTCACGGTGGTTTCACATTACGGACCTGGTAGCCCAATATGTGATCAGTATGCCACCAGGGCTATCATATACATATACCCATGCCTAAAGATGCACTTAAACATGCTCATATATATACACACACACCTAAGTAAAAAGATCAATCAACTCACTGCCATTCAGTCTATCCCAACCCACAGCAGCCCTCTCGAGGCTCCCCAGGCTGGCATTCTTAACAGGAGTAGACAGCTTACTCTTGCTTCCCAAGAGCTGGTGGGCTTGAACCACAACTTTATGCATAGCAGTCCCCCACTGCTGGACCACACTCCCAGTGTCAGAGGAAGCCAGCCCCCGATACATGCATCACAGGGTTGATAGGCGCAGTTGTACAGCGATACTTATTGTCTGTTATGGTAAAGTCATAGAGCGCATGAGACAGGGAGAAATAAGAAGAGTCAGACACATATCAGCTCCATCTGGCGGTCGGCACGGAGAGAGGGTCAGGGAGGGACAGAGAGTCCGAGCATTTCAGCATCGCCGAGATTTCTATTTGACCAAAGTTAAATAACCTTTTTTTTTTTTGGGGGGGGGGGGGAAATAAGCTTTTTGGTAGTTACAGATAAAGACACATCATAAGGAGGGGCTATCCCATAGGTCAAACAATAACGAGGGGGATGAACTAGGGGAGATGTAATGGGAGAGGGAGGTTACAGGATCTAAGATGGGCGTATCTGAGATTCTTGATACTTGTGGCCTGACCTCTTGGTCCTTGGGTGGGGGTTGATTTCGCTAAAGCTTTCAGGGGGAGTGATCCATTAACTGTAGGTGGGTGTTTTTCTCTTTTGTGTGAGACACAAAGGCCTCTAATTGTCGGAGTCATTAGGGAGATTAACTCCTAAAGTTTTGGGTCTCCCTGCCTCCTATAAGGAAAACCACTGCTGGTATGCTTATCAGAAGTGAGTGGACCTTCTTGACAGGCTATATTCTGATTATGGTGGATAGCTCATATGCCTAAGAATAGTTCCTGACCTACTTCGGTTGACCTCCAGGTGCATATTCATATGCCATGTGGCGCAAGCAGTTTAAGTTTGGCATTATTTGGGGAGAGGGAGGTAACTTGGGAAAAATTATTGTTTCTCTCATACCAGGGCATGCAGAAATAGATGTATAGGTTATCGATATGCACATATATAGAGATACACACATCTGCACACACCTTCCTATACACATATATGTATGCGTATCCACCAAATACCTATGCCCATGTTTTTGGTTGATATTACTATTGAAAAATGGTGTCTATTTCATAGCATTTAACAAACCCATTCCTTAGTTGGGCATACTTCTTGGTGTCATTGTTTGCCCTGGCCAGGTTGTACATCCTCTGCCCACACTCCGTGTGACCTTCCCCATCACCACAGGAACACGTGACCATGGTCTCAAGTGGGTCCCCGGGCTCTGGTAGCCACCAGGGAATGTCAGTTTGTCTCTGTAATGTGGACCTATGCTTGTCTTCTTCTTTCAGTGCAGTCACATTAACGCATGTCCTTGGTGACGGTTTTATTTCACTCAGCATAAGACCTTCCACTTTCACCCATATTAAGATATATCTTGGGAGCTCAACCCCTGTGCCTTATTGCTGCACAGTATTGTGTGTGTGTGATGTTTATCCACGCATCTGTGGATGGCCACTGAGGGGGTTAATGCTGTCTGTTTGCCACAGTAGCTAGTTCTGCAGTGCACAATAAAGATTTCATAAATGTCCACTGCAAGTCACCCCTGGGGAGCCTATGCCTGGACGGGAGAAGTGTGACGTGAGGTGAGATGGCAATATCTTTATATTGCCCCTTTGGCAATTAAAACCTTTTGCACTATAACCCTTCATCCAGGATCAGGCCGCCCCCTGGGTCATTCCAGTGTCCCCAGGGGGCAGTCCCACCCGCTTTGAACACCACTGCTCTCCAGCTTCTCCAAGACTGCACATCTCAGGAGGAGCAGAGAGCGGCATCTTTCGTGGTGGGTTTGACCTTGTAGTTCACAGCCCAGCGCCTAAGCCACAGTGCCACCAGAGCTCCTAGAGTTAGGGTCAGAGAGAGAGACTCTTCAGGATCACGCCTGTGTGTGTGTGTGTGTGTGTACGTGTCTGGGTTCCAGTCATAGTGAGATTTTTTCCCCCCTGTGGTTCAACACTATAAATACCTTCATGACTCAGAGAAAGGAGATACGCCCTCTCTTTCCTTCAGGAAGTGAGAGCAGGGATTCCTGAAGAGCCAGAGAGAGGCTGAGCGCCACTTCCTCTCCTGCTGCGGCTGGCTGGAACCTGAGTGGGATCTGGAAGGAGGCCGGGTGTGGCTGTGCCCAGAGGAACGTCCTTGCTGAAAGCCCGGGAGAGGGCCACCAGGAGAAGGGCCAGGGCTGGGGTACCAATACACACACTTCTCACGTCTCCTCTGCCAGCGGATGTGAGAGGCCGTGGTGAGGGCTGAGGTATGAGGAAAGCCCAAGGCCTGCAGTGACTGCTGGTGTGGACTCGTACCTCCCCTTCCCCCGCCCCCCTTGCGATCCACGGGGCTTGCGCGGGCTGATTTACCGTTGATTGTCAGGCCTTTCTTCCTGCTCCACGTGAGTGTGGAAGCTCTGCCGAAACCCAATGAACATCTTCGTGGCACAGCAGCCTCCACGGGCAGACAGACAGACAGACGGGTCGGTGGCAGCGCATGAGGGGCACCGACAGAGCCCCTTCCCGCCATGGAAATGCCACCCACCCTGACTGCACCTGTGGAAAGGAGAAGTGATTGTGCACATGTCGGGGCGGGGGGAACTCCAGCGGTGGCTGGGTGTCCTCTTCTGGACCACTGCCAGGCTTGAAATGAGTAGCAGGGAGTGACTCACAGCCTGGCTCAGCGGGTGGCAGGGTGTGCCCTTCCTGTGAAGAGCAGCCTGCTTGCTGCCCCTACTCAGAAGGAGACCCCCCCTGGTGGTTCTTCAGGGACTCCTCTCCCTCCTTCCCCGCTGAAGGGAGGCGTCAGGTCCACCACCCACCAGGCTGGGCTGCAGTGGGGCCAGACCTTGCCCAGGATGCCGTCAGTCTGGGTTCCCTGCGTTGGCAGCCTACTTCCCTTGAGAATCCGGTGGAGCAGCCTTTATTGTAACCGAGTGACCTGGTGTCTGGGCAGCAGGGTGGAGGATAAAGGCACCCAGAATTCAAGAATGAGGTGCCGGGTCAGGATGATCAGAGAGGGGGGAGGGGTGTGGATAGGGAGGGGGGAAATGAGGAGCTGATACTAAGGGCTGAAGTACGAAGCAAATGCTTTGAGAATGATGATGGCAACAAATGTGCAAATGTGCCTGACACAGTGGATGGATGGATGGATGGATGGATGGATGGATGGTGATAAGAGTTGTACGAGCCCCCAATAACGTGATTAAAAGAACACCAAACACCGTCTCCCAAACCAAAACAGATCAACCAGACAAAAAGCTAACCTACCACCCCCGAGTTGAGTCAATGCCAACTCACAGACCCCCCAGCGTGATGACCGAGCGGAGCTGCCCTGCTGGCCTTGGAATCGGACATCTCAGGAGAGTAGACAGCCTGTCTTTCCCCCCTCCGTGGCCAGATGTCCCCTTGCTGATGTCAATTGCCACTGTGCCAACTGCAGCTCCTGCCAGCCACCCCTGGGCAGCAAAGGGGAGCATTGCCTGTCCCGCGCCATGGTCACAGCCAGCCAGGTCCTCCAGTCCACTGCTACAGCCCATGTGTTTCGTCCCCTCCAGCCCAGGATGCTCATCTGCCAGGCCATCAGGTCTGCATGTAATGTTCGGAAGTAGATCCTCAGGCCTTTCCTCCCGCTCTCTGATACTCCAGAGGCTCCCCTGAACCCTGCCCACAGTAGGTACCACTGGGGTGTCTGAGACACAGGCAGCACAGCTTCAGGATCACGGCAACCAGGGTTAGGCCACCACAGCAGGACACTGGCAGGCGGGGGGTGGAAAGGGCCCCAGTTGAGACCCACTGACCTGGAGCAGAATACGGAAGCGCGGTGTGGAAACAGAAAGTGCCCCTGGGGTGGGCTCGGAGCACTGGACACCAGGGCCCAGAATGCTGGGGGAGGGGGGGGTGGGGCAAGGTAAAGAAGGGGCTCTTGGAATAAGAGCTGGGGTTGCAGTGGTGGTGGTGGTGATGATGAAGGATGGGTGAGAGGTTGTAGACCAAGCTGACACACTCGCCCTGCAGTTTGCTCTTGCCACAACTGGGGCAGGGGTGGTGGTGGGGAGGGCAGTGCACCCGCAGACCGAGCAGGTGGGGTGGAGGTAGCATGGCCGGGGTGCCTGATGATGTGGGGGTCGGGTTCCCAGGCTCTCGAGGCAGGCAAAAGAGACCTCGCCCCGCCTGTTTCCGGAAAAGCCTCCCTGCTGGCCAAGTCGGCTTCCTGCTGGCTGCCACAGGCTACCTGCCCAGCACCCTCGCCAGGAGAGCTGAGTCACCACAGGCCCAGCGCACCCCTGGGTCCCTGGCAGACGGGGACCTGGGCCAGCTTGGTGCAGGGAGCAGACTCAGGCCTCTCTCTACGAGGGCCCCACTAGCAGGTACATCTGAAGTCCTTGCTATGAAAATATAAGCTCTACACTTGGGTTTCTGGAAGGCTCCCCCCCCCTCCCCACTGGTATACCTGGGTCTGGTGAGTAAGACAAACCCGTTGCCACTGACGCTGACTCCTGGCGACCCCTTGTGTGTCGTTGGAGAACTGCGCCCCACAGATCTTTTTTTTCCACAGTCACCCACTCAGGCTTTCTCCTGAGGCACCTTTGGGTGGACTCAGTCTCTAACCCGTGGGTTAGCAGACCAGCCATCCCCAGGGCTCATGAATAACAAGCCACCCGCAAATCAGTGACCCCAAACAGCAGTCACCCCACCCTCACCCTATTGGAAGGGTGACTGGGCCCTGCAGAGAGACCTTCTCTCGGGGTGCCACATAGTTGCAGTGAGACCAGGCCATGGGTTGGCATCATCTGAGGCATGCTCCCCCACAGGCCAGGATGACTTAACAATGTGGGGCTGGGCCATCTCAGCTGCGGGCACCTCACTGTCCCCACTGGGTGTCTGCCGTGCAGGCTTTCAGATGGCGTTGGCACACGGTCTGCTATGCTCGGGGAGAGCCCAGGAAGCTGCTTTCTCTGATGAGGCCAGCCCTGGGGCCTCCTAGCACCGTGTCTGCTGTGTCCTGTTCAGTCAGTGCAACCAACAGAGGCCTCCCTCGATGGGGAGTGGCACGGTTCTGCAAGGAGATGTGAAACCAGAACTGTGGCTCCTATGGAAGGTGCCCTAGTTCTTCCCCTTTGGATAACAGCCTTCCATGTCCTTTGCCAAGGCGCTAGGCCGAGTTGACTAGAGAAACAAATTCATTGAGACTCATTTATGTGCGAGAGAGAACTTTGTATCAAGAAGTAATCGTGCATCAAAAAACATTCCCCGCTCAGTCCAGGTCATCTCCCTAAGTTCGCTATGATCCCATAAGCCCGATATCAGCGTATGCATCCTCTTCAGACTCAGGCAGCACATGCAATGCTGATGCAGGACGATCGCAGGCCAGTGGGTGGAGAGTCCTGTGGCTCCAATGGCAGTGGAGGCACCTTCAGGCTCTGGCTCCCATGTGCGACTCAGTGTGGCTTGTCAGCAGGAAGGTGAAGCAGAGAGAGCGTGGGTCCTGCCTCCAGGGAGGAGAGAAGCAGTCCCCAAATCCTCATGAGAAGGCCATGCCCACCGGGAGGGATCACCAGGCTGTGACCTGATCGACAGACCAGAGTCCACCCCTTCATCCTTTTATCAAGCTGACATGAAATTGTGTAATCCACACAGTCAACTTGTGGCCCGAGGTTGCTTGGACACTGGCCCTTCTTGGTTGTAGCGGGGCCGTGTGGTCAGTGAGGACACAGAGCAGAAGGGACCAGCTCGCTGATCCCACTGGCTTCACGATGGCATTCACCTGGCAAGATCTGCCAAAACCTGAGTGGTGAGGCAGCCCCGGGCTGGCTTTACTGTGTGCCTGTTGTGAGAACAGGACATGGGGACTTCAGGCAAAAGAAAACCAAAAACCCCACCCTTTCTCAACACCAGACACTTGCTTCTGCCTCCTCTCTCACATCCCACCAGCCCTTGCTGGTCTCCGCGCTGGTTCTTCTCCAAGCCCCCTCCTCTTCCTGTGCAGCCCCCCACCCCCACCCCTACCTCCTGCTGCACCAGGGCCTCCGTCTTCCCCGATCCTGCTCTGAGGGTCTCAGCTCTCGGCGGTGAAGCCAGCTCATCATCATACAGCAGCGTGTACAGTAGAATAGAATGGCCCCATCAGGTTTCCAAGGCTAGAACATTTACAGAAGTCGGCGGCGGCAGCTACCTCATCGTCCTCCCTCAGGACAGCTGGCGGGTTTGAGTGAGCCATTGAGCGCTTTAACTGTGGGCTACCAAGGCTCCTCTGGGTGTCTCTCATCAGTGCAGTTGGACATGACTTCCAGAAGTCCAGCGCTGGGGGAGCTGGTGGTCCCACCGGACGACTGGATCAGAGATAACAGCTGTGCTCATGGTCGGGTAGGGGTCCTCTGGGACGCGGTGTCAGAACAGAGGGAGAGCGGCACAGGGGGCCAGGGAGGCCTCTGACGGCTGGGCCTGAGTGCCAGAGGGGAGCAGCTCAGAAAGGGGGGAGGCAGGGTGTCAAGGCTGAGACAGTGGGACATTCTAGAATATGAACGTGTCCAGCGCGGTCTGCACACGAGGAGGAGTAGAAATGTGGGTTCAAGCTCACCCAGGGTCCTTTGTCCTGGTCAGCTCAGATACAAGTCTGGGCTGCTCCCTCCTGACTCACTTTCTCCAACCCCCCCACCCCCCACTCTGCCCTGGACTGTGCCTCCCACACACAGACCTTCTAGGTCTCTGCACTTGGCCTTCCTTGCCCCTGATGGGGTCCCCAGTCTGCCTCCAGCTGGGTCTCTCAGCCGCAGCTGCTGGCCCCAGCTCCAAACCCCGCTTCTACTGGCACCCACTCCTCCAGCCCTTGTCCACCTGCTCAGGCCAGCACCCCCAGGCCTGGTGAGGGTCTTTGTGAGAGCAGAGCCCCCCCTCTCGGGCTGTGGCCCTGAGAGACACGTCCCTGACCCCAGGGAAGGCCGGTCCCCCTGCAGGGACTGTCGAAGGTAGTCAGCAGCAGCACTCTAGCATGACAAAACTCCGGCGAGGACAGGAGCCAGCTTGGTCCAGCAGAGTGCTGGGCTCCCCGGGGAACTGCCTGACTTCCTGTTTGTGAAGAAAAGGCAGGAGCAGCGGAAGGAAAAGGAGACAACACACCACAAATATTATGCTCTCCCCTTAGAAGAACTGCCAGTGCCCGCACTGTGTGCATCCCTGGCGGGTCTGCACGCGCTCAAGGAGCCCAGGGAGGGTGCTCTGGAAATTCACTGGCGGGCTCCTGTGAATTACCTTTTCAGAAGAGCATCCTGGGGCTTAAAGCAGCCATTCATAGGCTGTTTGGGAATCCTGTGTGCCCAGAGGAGGCCTGGGTGTGCCCCTTTTCACTGGGCCCCTCGGGGTTTCTGTCTGTGACGGGAAGGCTGTGTACAACCGTGTTCTCTCTGGAGCCACCCACAAAGCCACAAAGTCCTCTTCCAGAGAGGTCACGACACCATGGATCGTGGCAGCCCAGGCTGCATCAGGGAGGAGAGGCGAGGAACCTCCAAGTCTCAAGACCCCAAAAATACAACTCAGGCCTCCTCGTCCCAAACGAATTAGAAGTGGGCTCCTTGGGGCCTTGTGAACCAAAGGGCTTAGAGGGCACTCCAGGGTGGGCCAGAGAGAAGCTCACTAAGTAGTTGATGACCCAACAAAGGCCTTCCTAAGTGGCTATTGCTCTGCCAGAGGCCCCCACCCGACTTTGGTGCTCCCAGGGCCACAGGGAGGGCAGCCGTCTGGTGCCCAGGCAGCGGAGCAGAAGCGGTTTCGCCGCTCAGGACTCCTTAGTCTGGTGCCGCCTTAAGGGACAAAGCAGAGAGGAGGCCACAAAGTTCCAGGCCATCACCAGCAGAGGGGAGACGTGGAGGTGCCCAGACAGGGGCTTGGTCCAGTTGAAGAAGGGAGGGGCTGGGGCCTGGAGGACCAAGTCCATCCCTGCAGTGGCCCCTCTGGGAAGCTGAGGATATGCCTTCAGCTCCATGAGCTCTGCAGTCCGCAGTGCTCGCTCCTGACTCTTGGGGCACGGACCCCTCTTAGTGCAGAGAGGGCAAGGGCTCCACGCGGGAGACCCTGGCTCCCTTCCCGGTCAGTGGGCACTCGCATGTGGTGATGAATGCAGACGAGTCCACCGTTGTCGGTCCTGCAGAGCGCTGGCCGAGTTGGACACGCAGGAGGAGTCTGTCCGAGACAATTTGGCGGATGCTGTGGGTGTGAGTGCTTGTGGTCCTTCTGAAGACTGCAGGGGCTCCACAGCAGGGGCCAGGGCCACATAGGCACTCCGCAGGCACCATCCTGTCCCCCAACTGCCGACAGCCCCCACTCTGTTGAGATGTCTGGCGCATAAGAAACCCTCTTCTGGGCCTCAGTTTCCTCGCTGATAAAGACAGAAGGAACAGCAGTGACACTTAACTACACCGTTCTAGCTGTTCGTATATTTCCTCTCATTCAATCCCCGACTTTAAGATGACTCATCATTGAACCCCCTATGTGTGTGTGCATGCGTGTGTCAGAGCTCTCTCTGGTGGTCGAGTGAATTATGCATCTAACGGCTAGCCACAAAGTCTGAGGGTCAAACCCACCGGCTAAGGGGAAAAGGTGAGGCTGTCTTCTTCTGTCGAGGTTTAAAATCTCAGACACCGCAGGGGAACAGGTCTCTGTCCCAAAGGATCAGAACCGGCTCGATGGCAGCAAGCTTGGTTCTTGGTTGGTACCAACTCACTGCCAAGGACTTGGTGTAGACACGGTACACGTATGAGGGTAAATCAGAAAGTATTGCTACAAATTCATAGACACCTGTATTGAGTAGAAGTAGACACGTGCGAAGCTGTTGTTTCTCCACACTTGAGAGAAGCGCATTAGTCAGCGGCTTGTCTGCAGCCATCCACTGATGCAGCGGCATGTTTGAACCTGTGTTGGTTCGAATAAATGCATGCACTACGTACTAGAAGACAAGCAGGGGGGAGAGGATGGAGGGAGAAGCAGACCGAGAACTGGTGAGATCATATCTCTTAGGGCGTGGTCATGAGCCACCCTGCACTGACACCCCCTTGTGGCCGGGTAGGGGAGGGACCCATTTGGGAAGGTAGGAAACCTCCTCGCAGCGGTGCTGGCTTCCAGCTCTGGACCTCAGAACCCCACTGTTCCCCTCTCCCATGTCTGCCTTCAGTCACGGTCATCTTCTCACTCACTGTCACCAGGTCGATTCTGACCCACACTGACCCTCCGGGCCAGGTTAGAACTGCCCTGTGGGTTTCTGCAGCTATAACTCTTGCATGGGAGTCCCTTCTGCAGGGGTATTTGTATTCTAGATCCCTCCCCTGAACATGGGATACAAGACCCTTGGTTCTGGTGAGAAACTTAAGAGTCGGTGTGATGAAAGCTTGGGGGAGAGAGGGGTAGGAAGCCCCTGGCATCTCCCCTTGTTGCTGCCCTGAGGTCCCTGGGGAGTGCAAGCCCAGTGCTCTGGGGTAACAGAAAAGTTCATGATGTGTTAGGAAAGCCTGGTAGATGTAGAAAGCCTGCTGCCATGTAGATCCCAGCCCAGAACACCTCTGAGACCGTTCTGCGTGGAATCGGTGTGACTTGAGACGCTGTGTTAAGGCCTTGCTGGCATGAGGCTGGAGGGTCCTCGTGAGCTTTCTCTAGACAGGAAGCGGGCAGAAAGCCTCCCCGCCTCTCACGCCTGCCCTGGTTGCATGTCTCAAGACAGAAAGGGAAGAACCAAGCTCAACAGGGTGTGAGGAGATACCAGATGCAGGAGCAGGCCCTGGACTGGGCTATGGAGGAACTTCAACTCTGCCGTCGCTGGCAGGCACAGCAAGCAAGGAGACGTGGCCACAGGCAGCAGAGACAGAGTCTTTCCCACGGGTGGACAAGTGCCGGCAGCTCTCCAGCTCTGGGCCTCCTTCTGCTGCTGTCCAGGGCGTGGAAGAGCCGGCGGCAGGCAGACAGGCAGGCGGTGTTCTAGAGACACGGGGGTCCCAGGATAAGGGGCACATACGAGGTGATGAGCCAGAGCTTCAGAGCAGCAGCGCAAGTGCCACATGCAGTGCAGTCCAGCGCTGGCTCCGTCTGGGCAGCATCCAGCACGTGCTCCTGGGCTCCGGTAAGGTTCCGCCGGAGCTCCTGAATCGGGTTCCAGCACACAACACGGCTACCTCTGCTCATGCTTCTTGCCTACGAAGCACTTCCACTGCTAAAGGCATAAGGACCCAGTGCCCGAATTACCTACTACACCTAAGTCTTGATAGTCGTAGCAGACTCTCGTGTGCCCTGCTTGGGTACTGCACTTCCTGCCTAGACAGCCAGCGGCAGAACAGCGTACCCTTCTTCTCAGGGGCGGCAGCATCCAGTCTTGCACACGTCTTGTCTCCCGAGTGTGGTAGGGCCACCTCTCTGTTTCATTTGCATTCGCAAGTGTACACATAAAGTGCCTCCCGCTTCTAAACGCAGCAAAACCAGGGTTGGCACCTCGCAGCAGCAGCAAGAGGCAAAGGAGACACCTTGGTTTGCATATCCAGCAGACGACTTAAATAGCCAAACCCAACACACAGTTATCAGCTCATGGCAACAATAGGGCAAGGCAGCACTACTTCTATGGCCTTTCAAAACTAACTTTCTACAGGAGTAGAAAACCTCCTTTTTTTCCCAGGGCAGCTGGTAGAATAGAACTGCTGACCTTTGGGTAAGCAGCCCAACACTCAACCCACTACACTACCAGGCCTCCTTAATAGCAACCCGAGATGGCAGGAGAAGAACCCACAGCTACTAGAGGTGGGCCACGCACTCAGTGCTGATACTTGGAAGTGGAGTGTGTGTGTGTGTGTGTGGGGGGGGGGGGGGGATGGTCCCTGCTCCCAAACCCAGAGCAAGCAGAAAATCCACACCGAGAGGAAGCGTTGAGTTCTTGCAGACAAGGTCATTGGTCAGGCAGTGCTGAGGTGAGCCAAGCTCGGGTTCCACCCCCAACAGAAGGTTCTGGAATGAATGGAGAGCAGAACCGAAGACCTGAGCATGGGGTAGTCGTTCCTGGTGTCCAGAGTTACTCTCAGAGAGCATTGAAAATCTCCGGGGCCACCTTGGGAGAGGCCATGGCCACAGGCGGGCACCTGTGAGGCTGAAGGGAGGGAGAGCAGGATCTGAATCATGCCCGAATGGGCCAGCCTGGCCTCTTGCGGAGCAGGCTGTGGGTGGCCCTAGTTGGGCTGGGGCAGGGCCAGCTCCCCTCGGCAGCGACAGCAGGTCACTGCAGAGACTGGCCAAGGAGAAGGGGGTTCATAAATCACTCTGGGGAGCATGGATTCCACCCCCAAAAGGGATGCTGGCCAGTGAGGAGAAAGCCCTCCTTTGAGGGGCCTGGGAGCTGGTTTGTGTGAGAGGGCACCCTAATGCCCAGAGGCTGAAGCATCCGTAAGTCACCTTTCAAGGGCAGCCCACACAAGACTGTCCTGCTAGGTGAGTTCAAAATTGGCACCAGCCTACTTTTATAGGAGATTGGTTACAAGTTAATGATTAAAAGTATGTCACCGCAGGGGCTGATGGGCCCCAAACAGACTTACTTGTGCTTACTTCACAAGTAACTCGGGCAGGCTGCCTTGCTTCAAGGAAACGCCGTCTTTATAAAATGGGGTGAGAGCAGTTCTGCTCAGAATTGTTTCCTGAGGAAATAGCTCTAAAGCAGGACTGGGGGACCTTTGGGGTTTGGTTTTGTTTGGTTTTTAGCCAAGAGTCGTTTGAATATTATGTATAACATCACTTGAGAGAGCTGCTGCTCCAGCCTTTCATTCCCTCACCCTGGTCGTGACGGCAGGGCTGCATCTCTTTGGTGAGGCGTGTGGCATTAGCTGGTATGGATGATTTCGTGGGCCTTCTATGGCCCGTGGCCAGTTGTTCCCCACCCCTGCCTTAAAGAATAGGGCCAGGCCCCACATAAGCCTTTGTGCATGTGGTCTGCTACCCGCTCCTGTTACATTCATAGGAGCAAACATTCCATCCGAGAAACGGGCTGGGACAGATCGCTTTCTGACTCATCTTACCGTGGGGTGAAGAAAGCATGAGGGAAATCAGAAGTATGAAACGGATTTCAAATGCACTCCCACCCAGCCCTGCTGTCAAGCCAACTCTGATTCACAGTGACCCTCTAAGTCCGGGTAGAACTTCGGCTGTGGGTTTCTAAAGCTTTCAGGAGTAGAAAGCTTTCTCTTTCTCCCACAGAGTGGATGGTGATTTCGAACCGCTGACTTTGAAGTTCGCAGCCCAACAAGCTGCCACTATGCCAACAGGGATCCTTACAGCTTACGAGCGGCCTCTAAGTCTCCCACGCCTCCAGAATTCAGAACTGACAACAGACTTTGGGCGCTTTGTGAAGTCCCTATCATGCATGCCTGTGTCTGCTTAGTTAGCGTCCCATGATTTTAGTCTGGAGGAGGGGGCCTTGGCTGGGCAATGGAAAGACCTCCTCCTGTTGCATTAGTGAATTACACCGCACTGATTCGTTCACGAGCTTTTAACATCTCATGAGTCCATGGGTGTCTGGGGTGTGGGGGGGATCTACTGCCAACTCATAGCAGCTTGGTAAATCTTTATGGGAACAGAGCCTCATGGCTCTCCGGGGAGTGGCTAGTGGATAGTTAGCAGGCCAGCCCTTACCGGATGGTGCCACGAGGACTCGGCCAGTGGTTGTTGGGTTCTTAAACTGTAATTCAAGGTGGATGGACGCTGGCTGCCAGCTTGCTCCCCTGGGTTGTAAATTTGAATTGCAGTTGGCTCTCCTTTGCATATGTCTGCTTAGAGCAGTGGTTCTCAACCTGTGGGTCATGAGCCCTTTGCGGGGGGCATCTAGTGATCCTTTCACAGGGGTCACCCAGTTCATAACAATAGTAAAATTATAGTTATCAAATAGCAACAGAAATAATTTTATGGTTGGGGGGGATCACCACAACGTGAGGAAATGTATGAAAAGGTCACAGCGTTAGAAAGGTTGAGAACCACTGGCTTAAAGTAAACAAAAGGAGAATCTGGCAAGATGAGTTTTGTAGAACAAACTGGGCACAAATGGTTTGCACAGAAGACCTGCTAGCTGCCTTCTGTAAAACGCCCTGAGCCGTAGTTTCGTCGTCTCCAAAAAGAGCTTGCAGTAATGCCACCCCTCTCCTAGGAGTTTTGAGAGGTTCAAAGGAGGAGTATGAGATGTTCTTCGCTAGCTGTGAAAGGTGCCCATGGCAGCTACATTGTCCTCTCGGTGGTGGCCAGCAGCCTGGATCAGCCTGATGCTTGCTCTTCTCCATCCCCCACACAGCCGCCTCCCTCGGTTCCCTCCGAGAACCACAGCCGCGTCCTCTGGGAAACGTGCAGCGACAGGCATCCTTTCCAAGGAAACAAATGGGCTTGAGACGGCCAGGGAGTTTCGACGGGAATCCTCACAGAGGGCCCGGGGTGCAGGGCAGGAGGAGAAGTGCTTCTGAGACGGGAAGGAGCAGACTTTCTAGGTGTGTGGGATCATTCACATCCGGTGCACTGGAGGGACACCGTGCTGACATGGAGAGCGGGGATTTACCCAGTCCTGACACGCAGCCCGCTGAGCTCCTTCTGTTGGAAAATTAAGTGGAAACACAGAGGGGAAAATAAAGAGCTTCCATCCACCATCTGTGAAGCCCTCCATCTACCTGATAGCCATGTGCCCTGCTTCATATGTGTGCGCAGCTGAGGGAC
This sequence comes from Nesogale talazaci, assembly GCA_004026705.1. Taxonomy (NCBI): domain Eukaryota; kingdom Metazoa; phylum Chordata; class Mammalia; order Afrosoricida; family Tenrecidae; genus Nesogale; species Nesogale talazaci. The sequence continues at coordinate 210,465 of PVJH01000702.1, read as the reverse complement.
CTGCGAAGGCGTCCTGTCATGAGGCTTGAGAATGAGTGCTCTGAGCATGTCTGAAAGCATACCTGAGGAGCACACTGACGGACCCAAGGTCAAGCAACTTGACTCTGTTAGCATTACATTTTAAAGAGAGCATCCAGATTTAATGACGGACACATATGCCAAACTCTACACAACTAAGTTGGAGCTTCTTATAAGCAATTCCAAATGAGTGGAAATAGCTGAGACTGTTCCAAAACAAGTTCTCCTTGTGGTTGATATTAGGAGGAAAAACTGCAAAGTGAATGCAGGTCACTTAATCACTGAATATCTTTGCCCATTGATCTCTATCTTAGGCTAGGTTCTCCGGAGAAGCAAAAGCAGTAAAGCTTATCTCTATCTAGATGCAGAAAGTTTTATCTGAAGGCAGTGACTCCCGGAGTTATAGAGACTTGCAAGTTCCAAGTCCATGGTCAGATGTCAGACTGGAGGCTTCTCCTGACTCATGTAGCATCACTGTTTGATACAAGCCCAGGAGGTCAGATGACAGGCTTCTGACCGCAGAGGTGAAAGAAGCCAAGGCGAGCAGGTGACATGGCAGATGACTGACAACTCCCAGGATCAGCAGGCAATACAGCAGGCCCCTGGCTCAGGTCCAAAGGACTAGAGGTCCAAAGAACTAAGGTGGCAAGTCATATATAGGAACCACAGCCAGGAAAAAGCAAGCAAGCCTTGCCAGCATACCCACATCTTCAGGAAACAGGCCCCCCTTCCATTCCCCCCAAGGGAACTCCTTTTAGTTGATTGGCTGCTTATGGCAGCTCTCCTTCCTCATGGGGGATGTTGACACACAACCTTAACCAACCCAGGCTCTCCTTGGATACATCTGCCATTGATAATCAACCTACGTAAATGCCCCCTCTCAGAACTTCCGTGCGTGGAAAGTGCATCTGTTCTTCCAGAGACAACATGACAGTGCCACCTTTTGTTTCTCTGTGCCCTCTATAGAGTCGACTCTGGAGCTATGCCATCTTAGACATGATATTTATTATCCCTGTGAATTCAATTGTTAGGGATTGCACCACCGTTCTTTGAAGAACCTCGTTTTGGGGTGAGTGGGATTGGAAAGGGAGGGGGAAAGAAAAGAGTACTTTTGAAGAAGTGTAGGAGGAAGGAAGACATCTGCAAAATATCACCATGAATTGCAAGACCTTTGAGATCTTTGACTTACTGGGAGGTTTGAGATATGACACATCTATAATGGCTAGTGAGGGAGACAGGATGAGCTCACCAAGGAAGGACTTCAAGGTCGATTTTGTCTTTAGCACATGAATCCAAAGGAACAAGTGAGTACCACAGTTCTAGTGGGAGAGCTGAGCACACTACAGCACATCTGCATGCCACTGTCTACATGCCTCTCTTGAGCTATACTTTCTTAAACATTTTAGCAAGAACACGCTGAACACTTCTGTCCCAGGGTCCATGGACACTCACAGCTAGATCTGTTTTCCAATTTTTCCTCCACTTTATCTACCACTCTAGCTGGATTTGCCTGGAGAAAGACATGGCTTTCCATGCCCCTACAGAGCTTCCATGCAGGAAGCCAGCGGGGGCAGTTCCACCCTATCCTACAGGCATCGACTTGATGGCAATGAGTTTGGGTCTTGGTCTGTAAACAAGATCCTAGGAAGCCTATCAAAATAAGTGTTTTGGCTGAGCCCTGGTGGCACAGTGGTTGTGTGCAGGGCTGCGGCTCACAGGGTTGACGGTTCAAATCCAGCAGCAGCTCTCCAGGAGCAAGTTTGGGCTTCTTACTCCCACCAGGGCAGTGATGCAAAAAATAAAAGTGTTTTGTGACTTATCTAGGAGTCATACAGGAAATACCACTGGTACTTTTGGTGAAGAAAATAATTTTTTGCAATTTTCTTTCATCCAAATAAAATGTACATTTTGTCTAAGTATTCTCAGAAATGGCAACTGTGGACAAGAGGAGAGGGAGGTTGGAATTCTGGTATGCTCCTGGAGGGGCTGTGAAACGGTACAACCACTATGAAAAATGGGATGATACTTCCTGAAAAGGCTAGCAATAAGACTATTATATGATCCAGGAATCCCTCCCATAGGTCTGTATCCTAGAGAAATAAGAGCTGTGACATGATCGGACAAGTGCACACCCCTCCCTTGGCAGCACCATTCACAGGAGCCAAAAGAAGGAGAGAGCCTCAGTCACCATCTGTGGAGGTGGATGGGCTGAAACTCATTGGGCTGCATAAATACAAGGGATAAGATACAATGTTACAGAACAATGGTGGATACAATGTTACAGAACCCTGGCAGATACAATGTTACAGAGCAGTGGCTTGTGTCTGTGGGACTTCTCACACAATGGATGAGCCTGGAGGGCATTAGCCTGGATGAAAAGAGTCAATCACAAAGAACAACTACTAGCAAGGCTATGAAAAAGTCAGGAATACTCTGATTATGAGGAGTCATTACAGTGCATACAGTTTACAGCTGGCTGCCCTGATGTAACATGGTTGAATTGATGCCTGCAGATTTTGAAACTTGTGCTCAGGTATGTAATTTAAGCCTTGGTTGTGGCACATTGTTTCTGACAAGAGAATGAACTAGACGTATCCTCAAGTATGTTTCTTTTGACTGAGAGAAAGCATGGGTCATGTTGTAATTTTAGTCATCGTTGATATTTTAATACAGTATTTCCTTCCAGGGTGGGTCTCTTTCAAAACCCTTACCAGAGTTTTCTAGGCACACACATATATACATATATATATATACATATACATACACACATGTATATACACACACTGTAGAAGTGTTAAGGACTTTATAAAACATATAAACATGTAATTTATGCTTTTTCATTCCTCTCCCCCCAAAAAAGAACAGGTTTGAACACAGAAAGAAAGAAAGATTCTTTGAGGGTTCACAGGGATGAGAGGGACGGGAAAGGAGAATCACTAACTAGACAGTACCAAACCCTCCAAACTCACTGTCAGTGGGGCGATGTCAATTCACGGCAACCCTCTAGGACAGGATAGAACCACCCCTGTGTGTTTGCAAGACGTGTTATGAGAACAGAGTGCCCGCTATTTCTACTGCGGAGGGGCTGGTGCTTTTGAACTGCTGACTGGTCCTTAGCGGCTCAATGTGTAAGTGCTACTCCTCCCTCAGGGACGTGTGCTGTAGTTCAATTGAAGGGAAAGGCAGCGCTCAGAGTGGGAGAAGTGAGAACAATGGGACCGAGGCAAAGGATGGCAGTGAGAGGCACACAAGACTAAAAGACAACTATAGCACACACCATGACACGTGCAATCCTGCACCCACCGTAATAACAAACAAGGATGTGTGAGTAGATACACAGGTAGATATGGATGCTGGCTAGGGCAAATATGTTTGTATGTGCTACACATATATTCATACACTCATGTAGCCGTGCACATATCCACTCCCATCCAGTCAATACTGACTCATCTTCGCCCTGTAAGACAGGGTAGAACTATACCTTGAGTTTCCAATTCTGTAACTGTTGACGGTAATAGAAAACGCTGTCTTTCTCCTGTGAGTTGCTAGTGGTTTTAAACTGCCGACCTGGCAGATTGTAGCCCGATTCATAGCCTGTACGCCAGCAAGGCCCCCAGCAAAGCGTGTAGGAGACGGTTATTCTCCTACACGGGACTTTCACTGGCTGTTTTTCAGATTGACTGATTTTCTTCACCCTAACTAAACACCTCATGGGACTGAGTTATCAGGTCGGAGGGCTAAAGACAATAGTCAGGGTGGGGGTGGGGTAGGTGGTGGGAGGGGGTGGGCACATCTAGATCAACTGGCATAGCATGACACATAAAGATGATGTTCTGCGTTCTAGTTTAGTGAGACACATCCTGGGGTAGCCATCCAAGATATGACTGTTGATCCCTCCCTGAGGAAACAAAAGAGAGTAAAGGGAACAAAGGGTTCCAGGAAACAATTAGTCCACAGGCTAATCACAGAAGACACAGGACCACACGGACTCTAGCCTGAGGTCAGAACTGGATGGTACCTGGCATCTACCACTGATCATTCTGACCAGGGACACCACAGAGCCCCAGTTACTGCGTGAGAAATTTGTAGCTCAAAAAGCCAATTTTGGGGGTGGGGGTGGGAGGAGTCTTAATGGTCGGAAAGAGACTAGAGAAACCCCTGAGATGACTTTCCTAAGAACCCCTTGTAAGTATAAACTGAAGGCAGTTCCAGAAGTCATCTTAAAGCCAAGTAGTAGGCTGGCCTGCAAATAAAAGTAAGGAGAGGGGAATGCACTCCTTTGATTGGCGGCCATCCGAGCCACAAGGGCAGCATGTGTTCCAAACCAAGGATGAGAAGGCCAGAGGGCCTGGGAGCAGGGTAACAGAGCTAAGGGAGAGCCCAGGGTGGACAGGGGAGAGTTCTGCCACGTGGCAGCGGTAGCAGCCCTGTCATGGGGCAATTTGTATCTGTGCCATGGAATGTGAAACCAATCTGATGGGTAAATTGTCACCCCATGCACAATAAAATGTTCAAACAAACAAACAAGCAGCTTGCACCCCCAGGTTTCCAAGGAAGAAACAAAGTCACAGAGACAGGATGTTCGAGGGGGGTCGCACCAACCCTCTTGGGGTCCTGTGAGGTTGGTGAGAGAACCATGAATATGCAGAGATGGCCTTGAAAGGCCTCTATTTTGTGGACAGCCTGGCAGTTGAACTCTTATAGGCCCCTTCCATTTCTCTCAAAAGTCCCTTGCTGTCAACATCTCTCACAAAGAGGCTGTCCCAAATGAGAAGCTGATACCAAGGGCTCAAGTAGAAAGCAAATGTTTTGAGAATGATGATGGCAACAAATGTACAAATATGCTTGGCATGATGGATGTAGGTATGGATTGTGATAAGAGTTGGACAAGCCCCCAATAAAAAAGACACAAAGAGGTCATCCCCTGACTGGCACCGAGTCCTCACTGATGCCAGAAAGAGGCCTCTGAAATCTCGAACATGTTGTTACCTGCCATCAAGCAGCCCCCAACTCATGGTGACCCCATCTGTGCACAACAGAACGAAACTGGCCGCCCCTGCACCATCCCCGGGGATCCCTGGGGATCCAGGTATTGGGGTGCATAGGGTTTTCACTGTTTGGTTTTCAGAAACAAAACAGCAGGCCTTTCTTCCAGGTTCATCTTAGTTTCAGGTTGCCTGGAAACCTGTTCAGAGCCTTAGCAACATGCAAGCTCTCCACTGACAAGTGGTGACTATATGTGAGTTGCCTTGGCCAGGAATTGAACCAGGGCCTCCCGCCTGGAGGGCATGAAGTCTCCCTCAGAACCCCGACTACCCTCTGACAGATAGTAACCCTGTGCTTTTTAAACTCCTCGCTCCTTAGCTCATGGTCATGCACATCAACCTCTCTCAGTCACGGTGCGCTGGCTTTAACATGGAGGCGATAATAGTACAGCTCCCGGAGATCTATTTTGAAAGATAAACTCTTACACCAATGGCCAGCACACAGGGAGGGCTGACAAAGTAACGGTGATGACCCAAGCCCCCCTATAGTAGTAAGAGGCAAGAGCTCCCACCCCCTGGGTAAGGGGAAGACAACGGGGACATTATTTGCTCACACTCACATAACTGGAAAGTCCAAAGTCCTCCTTGGAAGGAGGACGAGGGAGACTTTCTACTCTCATAAAGAGTGACTGTTTCGGAAGCCCACCAGGACAGTTCTGCCCTGCTCTGTAGGACCACTGTGGGGCGGCCTCAATGCGATAGTGGTGAGGTTTAGAAAAATTACATTATAATTGCATATAATAACAAAGTGTTTACTAGACCTGCCAGTTAACAAAAGTCTGTCGAGTCGGGCTTTGCACCAGTTCGTTCTAGTTCATCCCATTGCCGAGCCCTTGCTTTCTACCCTAGAGGCACCTCATAAGAATCCCTATATTTTAGCTGAGCCCTGGTGGCATAGTGGTTGTGTGCGGGACTGAGGCCCACAAGGTTGATGGTTCAAATCCAGCAGCAGCTCTCCAGGAGCAAGGCTGGGCTTCCTACTCCCACAAGAGCAGGGGGGGGGGGGGCAGGGAAAAAAAGGACACACAAAAAGAATGTTTATATTTTTAAATATCCCAGGGAGATTCTCATTGAACTTATAGATCCTTTTAGCATTTGTTAAGTGGGATGTGGATACACTATATGTGGGCTGAAGATATCACTTCTGAGCAGGGAGCCCAGCCAGAATGAACCTGCCCGAAGCCAAGCACCAAACAACACACCCTCGCCTGAGCTGAAGGCAGTGCATATGCCTCAAAAACAGATACGAGATCCTTCAACCACTCCCAAACCCAACCCACTCCCTGCCATATAGGTGGTCAACTCACAACCACACAGGACAGGGTCTGGCCATACTGCCACTCGATATGCCTCCTCCTGGCTCCCTTTCTCCAAGTCCTTCTGCGAGGAAGACTCTCCGCCCACTTCCCATCTCTCCACCCGTCTTCTCTCCATGACTCCTTTCTCAGAAGGCTGTGCAGCTGCATTTGGTGCATCCCTTCACTGCACAGTGTCACCGCCAAGCCCGTGCTCTCTGCAGCATTGTACTGGGTCCCCCACGGAGTGGCTAATCTTTCAGGAAATGACCTCCTTCCCTGTCCCACCTAACTCCGAACCAGTGGCCGTCAAGACCGCTCGGACACCTGCTGACCTCACGGGTGTCAGGGCAGCACTGTGCCCGGCAGGGCTGTAATGGGCTGCTTTTTCTCCAAGTAGCTTGCCAGGCCTTTCTTCCATGCCCCTCCTGGTGGACTCAAACATCCAAACTTTCGGGGGGCAGCTCGGGACTCTCAACCACGGCACGCACATCTCCTCCTTAGCCAGCCAAAGCCAAATCAAACTCGCTGCCACCCAGTCAGGGGATGCACAGCAACCCCCCGGGGGGTTCCGAGATGGCAGCTGTTTGCCGGAGTGGAAAACCCGGTCTTCCCCCAGTGGAGTTGAGGGTGGTTTAGCATTGCCACGAAGCCCCCAGATTCTTCCTCTTCCTTAGCATTTCCTTCGAAATGCCACCCACACCCTCCTGCCCAGCCTGAGGATGAGCTCTGCCCCTGCCAACTGGGGGGCAAGCTTGTTGGCAGTGTCCCCCATGCCCAGGCCCCTCTGATGGCAGCCCCTTGTGCTGTGCCCACAGGTGACTGCTGGCTGCTGGCGGCCATCGCCTCCCTCACCTTGAATGAAGAAGTCCTGGCTCGAGTTGTGCCCTTGGACCAAAGCTTCCAGGAAAACTACGCGGGCATCTTCCGCTTCCAGGTGACTTGAGTTGCTCCAGCAGTTTTCTTCTCCACAGGCCCTGGGCACAGGTTTCACTATCCCCGTCCCCCACCCCGCGCCCCGTGTTTATATTGTCAACCCCTGGGACCGGTACTGTTCTCCAAAGGGCACTGGGAGCTTGCTGGCCTGCCTCTGACATGGGGCCCCATAACAATGGCTCTGGGGAACCTCCTCGATGCCAGTTGGGGCAGCTCGGGGGGCCCAGGAAGGAGTTGCCACCTCGTAGAAGGAGAGGATGGTTTGAGGCCTGAGACAGGTCCTCCGCAAGATTCTCCCTGCGTCCTGGTCACATAAGACACGTGTGTGGCAATCATCAAGCTGCAGGTGAAGGGCCCAAAGGCCAGCAGAAACCAGGGTGAGGTGACTGGAGGACAGGCGTCATCCCAGTTGGTGACATGGGACCTTATCCATCAGGTCCCCATGGATCAGAGTCCCCGAGGGGCCATCAGGCTGCTAGACCGTGGATGTGGATCGAGAAGGAGTGCTTGGCTCCTGGGTGGGAACTTGGCTGTGACTGGAAGTTAGAGCATTGCCACAAGGATGGAGGGTCCTGGAGGCAGCCCCAAGCAACTGGGCTAGGTGGGAACCCATGCTGCCCAGGACTCTTCTGCCAGCCTCCCCAACCCTGCTCTTTCTCCCCTTGGCCCGCAGTTCTGGCAGTACGGCGAGTGGGTGGAGGTGGTGGTGGACGACAGGCTGCCCACCAAGGACGGGGAGCTGCTCTTCGTGCACTCGGCGGAGGGCAGCGAGTTCTGGAGCGCCCTGCTGGAGAAGGCCTATGCCAAGTAAGTGCCCACTGAGAGCCACCCTGGTGCAGCGCAGCCCTGGGTCCCAAAGCGGCCTTCCAGGATGGCCGCGTCTCTGTGCAGATGGTGCTTGTGTGTCTTTTGTGGGGTTTTTTTTTTTTTTGCAAATCACGCAGGACTTTGCTTCCTATACTCTCTCTGCAAGCTATGTGTGGCCCGTTCTAGGGGAAGATGTCACGGGGTGACTAAAAGTCCTACACTATGGGGCTGGGTTAGCCCAAATCAAGCTCCAGTTAGAGGAAGATGTGCCTGGCCCCATCACACTGATAAACGACGGGCATTGCCATTTTTGACCCAAGGTCCGGGGACCGGTGAAGGCCCGTTGTGATGGCCTTGGGGCCAGAATGCTCTGTCTCCACAGAGCACATTACTGCTTTCTCAACTGAAAATGACGGAGTTTTTGCAAATGGGCAAAAATTATGGAAACATGCCCAGACTATAAGGCCCCTGGGTGACCAAAAAGGGAGTCCTGCTCGCACAAGGTCAGCAGTTCAAAACCACCAGCTGCTCTGAGGGAGAAAGACAGAGCTTTCTACTCCTGTAAAGCATCCCCGTCTCATATATGGGTTGTGATAAGAGTTGTACAATGATTTTTTAAAAAGAATTCCAGTCTCAAGAGACGCACAGGGGCTGCTCTTCCCCTGCCTACAGGATCTCTTAAGAGTCAGCATCAACTCAATGCTAGTGAGTGTGGTTCTTCTGGGTTGAGTCACTTGTACAGTTTGCATCAGCCACTAATCAGAAGGTTGGCAGTTCGAGACCACCCTGTGGCACTCTCCAAGAGAAGCCTGGGGGTCTGTTGGTTTGAGATGACAGTCAAGAAAATGCTGTGGAGGTTCATGGTACTGTCACTCCTGGGTCACCACACATCAGAACCGACTGCCCAGCAGCGGGTCTGCTGTTTCCATGTGTGTGGGATGATGTGGTTTGGATGGCTGTATTGGGTGTCACTGATGACACCCCTCCCACGGCTCCTTCTCCTGACTTTGCTTGGCCAGTGCTGGGAGCAGGGAAACCCACCTGGACCCTCTCCAGGCTGGTTTCAGGTCCAGGAAAGCCCCTGACTTTAAGACAGCGGGCAGGCTTCTGCTCCTCCATCCATTGCCTAAGAACAGGTGGAATTCAGCACCCAATGTGAGACCTGGAACCCTAGGTGGCTCAAGGGATAGAGAAGTTACCAGATGCTTCCCCTCTCCTCCACCTCCCCTTCCCGCCCCCCCCCCACCAGCCCCAGATCAATATGCCCATGCCCAGACAGAGTCTCCCTTTGTGAGAGAGAATCCCTGCATTGGACTGGGGCATCGCCAAGAACCTTCCTTCTCTGGAACTCTGTGGGCGCATTTTACACACTTTTCAGTAGACGGTGGCTGTGGAGGCAGCATCCTGCCTGGAGGATCTGTCTGTACCGCCGGGCAACAGGTTGTGAAGGGGAACCCTCGGAAGGCCATTGTGTCAGGAATGTGCTTCCCTCCTGCAGGGTCAACGGGTGTTATGAGGCGCTCTCTGGGGGCGCCACCACGGAGGGCTTTGAGGACTTCACCGGAGGCATCGCTGAGTGGTATGAGTTGAAGAAGGCCCCTCCCAACCTCTTCAAGATCATCCAGAAGGCTCTGGAGAAGGGCTCTCTTCTGGGCTGTTCCATTGATGTAAGTCCGGGCCTCGTGCGGCCACCTCAGCTCAGTGCCTGTGGAGACCCCTGCCCCCTCCTGTGTCCCAGCAGCCCCACCACCCCACCGTATCCCTCTCTACAGTGCACCAAGAGAATGTTGGTTAGTTCTGGGTGACAGCCAGGCTGATGATGATAACAGGGCTTCCAGACCTTTCCACCCCAGTCCGCTTCTCAACTCACGGCCCCTTCCAAATGACCACCCCAGACCATAGGTTTCCCAAAAGTCCCCTGCCCTGTGTTAGTCCAGAAGGAAGAGCGACAGTCCATTCCAGGACTAATGGGCCCAGAAAGGAACCATTTCCTCTTCACAGCTGTGCTGGGAAACCTGACGGGTGAAGGGAGGTAGTTGGTGCCTTGAGTCCACAGAGCCTGGAGCCAGAGGCAGTGTTCTGGGCCCCAAGCCCCATCCTGTCCAACTGCCCCTGCCCACAGGGCCAGAGGTTAGAAAGGCTGGCGCTGCCAGGTGTGGGCAGGGACACTTGTGTTTGTCCTGCAGACTTTGGCAAGGAAAAAGTCCCTTTGTCCTGCCAGGCCTTCTGCACAGTGGCCAAGACCAAAATAGGCACCTTTATTCAGAGCAGATGGGAGAGAGGAGTGGTTTGGAGATGTTCTGAACGTAGGCCCTAACCCCCTGACATCATACACGGTGACGCTGGCCAAGTCAGGCCTGGGGCAGGGAAACCCATGAAGCAGACACATAGTACGTGTGGGCTGGCGTACCTGCAGCTGGCTCAGGGCTACTCTCCCAGGGGGCTGCATCTAGACATTCCCCCTGTTGCTGGCAGGAGGCCTGTCTGATGGCACAGTGGGTTAAGCATTGGGCTACCAACTGCCAAATCAGCAGTTCGAGCCCACCAGCTGCTGTGAGGGAGCCAGGTGACGCTGTGTCCTCCCCAGCAGATTTGGAGTCTGGAAAACCCAGGGGGCTGGTTCTAATTTGCCCTGTGGGGCGCTAGGAGCATTTGGGGCTTTGCCTGTGTTCCTGGTGCGGTTCAGTAACTGAAGACAGTAGAGAGGGATTCAGAAAGCACAGCTCCCACCCTTTCGCCCCCAAGCCAGGGCCCTGCTACCCGCCCCCCACCCCCACCCCCCAACGCCCAGTAAGGCCGAGTCACCCCCAGCGTTGGGGTGTGTTCGTGGCCGGACAGGTGTCAAAGTAGCCGATTGCCCCCTGTTCGCAGATCACCAGTGCAGCGGACTCGGAGGCCGTCACCTTCCAGAAGCTGGTGAAGGGGCACGCATACTCGGTCACCGGCGCCGAGGAGGTAACGCCCCGCGGGATGCTCTTGGGTCCTTCTCCCTGATCTGGGGTCCTTCTGTCTGTCCGGACAGAAGGACAGCGCAGCCAGTGCCCGCCCAGGGTGGGGCGCACATTATCTCTGTGAATCCATGGGCATGGCCACCACCCCCCACCATCCCCCGCCCCGTCCAAACAGGAACTAGACTTTGCCATGGAGCCAGAGCGGGCTGGGCATAGGCGCGCGCCCAAATCCCCCCCTCACACACCGTGGCTACAGGGTTCTCTCGGCGCATTTGATTTGACTCCTTTTTCACACTCTGCTGGGCCTGCTCATGAAAATAGCTCAGTCAGTACTTTTTACACAGCTTAATGTGCTTTCCCAAAGCCCACGTGTCTAAGCCTCAACAGTGCAGCGGGGGAGGGGGGCTGGGGGGCGGGGCGAGGTCGATCCTGCCCCTCTGTTTTATGGTCTTGAACTGGAAATCATAGCCCTGCTCTGCCCCGCGGAGCCCACTGTGAGGACGAAATCATGCTGACGCCTGCCCGGGGCTGGCACAGGGGCTGAGAAGTCCCGTGGCTGTGGACAGCCGCTCCCGGCACCACTTAGCCCGCAGCCCACGGCCCCTGCCAGGGAGAAGAGCCAGGCGAGCCCACGGGCCTTCCAGTCACACGTGTCTGTGTGCGTTTCCCGTGTCGGGTATTTTTTTTCGTTTGGTGTTTCCTGCCTGCCCATCTTCTGATTTTGATGACTCCTGCCTGTGGGACGCCTTCCCCGCCGCAGCTAAAGTTCCCATAAACGGGGTCCCAGAAGGCCTGCCCCTGGCAGACCTGCTCGGATGCAGCAGCGAGCCTCCAGGTTTCATCCGGGGCGCGGCCTGGGTGGCTCGGAAATACATCATAGTGTGCCTTTCTACGGTTGTGAACAGCACCCCGCGTGCGTTGGTGGCATCCAGGTCCTTTAGATAAGCAGTGAAGTTCCCCTGAACTCCTATGATAAGAATACACCCTACTCCACTGCGGTTCAGAGGGGTCAAGTGCCAAAGCCACGTCTAGAACCGGGTGCGTGCAGTGTGCCTCAAACAGCGCAGGGCGGAGATGAAAACACCACTCTCCATCCACTGTCCAGAACTGGGCTGCTGCAGGGCATGGTCTAGAGGACAAGACCACCACTATCCCTGCCCCGAGATGCTTTAGGGAGCTTGTGACTGAAGTCCCCCTGGCCTGGCTTAGCGCCCCTCTAATCCTGCAGGTGGAAAGCAATGGAAGCCTACAGAAACTGATCCGCATCCGCAATCCCTGGGGGGAAGTGGAGTGGACCGGGAAATGGAATGACAAGTGAGTAGTTCCGGCAGGTGGGGAGACCCTGGGGGAGGCGCGAAGAGGAAACTTCTGCAGGGGTGGGTGGTCTGCTGCAGAGGTTCTGACCCGTGAAGAGACCCGTGTGTAATGTGCGCAGGAAACAGGCCTCAGGTTCACGGGCAGCATTTGTTGAATGTCCACGGGCAAGAGGCACCTTTGCTAAGGACTGCTTCACCAGCCCTCTTCAAGTCCTTGGGTGGTACCCACCTGGGGTGCCCTCAGCTGCTAACCTAATGGGAGCCAGTTTGAGTCCATCTAGAGGAGTTATGCTCTGGGCTCCTGGCTGCGAGGACAGCAGTTCCAAACCACCTCCGGGCAGGATGGGACTTTCTGCTCCTCTGAGGGTTGACATCCTGACCCCCCAAAGGAGCGGTTTGCTGTCCTTGATGGGAGGGGATGCGTCTGGAGGCACCTTGGAAGAAAGGTGTGATCCAAGTGGTGACTTTTGGAAAACCAGCCACTGAAAACTCTGTGGAGCACAGGCGTGAGTCACAGTCATGCCAGAAGGGATTGGCCGGGGGCCCCCACTCCTGCCAGCCGTCAGAGGGCCTTTCCCAAGGCCCAGGCTCCTGCGAAGCTCATGCTGGCGCTCTCGTGGTGGACGCCTCCTCTGGCTCAGGCTCACCATGTAAAGGGCTTTCAGCAAACCACCCTGCTCCCTCCTCCCCTCCCGCCCCAAGAACCACTTCTTCATTTTCTTTTTTTTTTTTTTGTCCTGGAACATTTTATCGTGGCTCAGTCTTGGTTTACAGAGCACACCAGCTTCACACTCTTATCATGTCGTCTTGTGACGAGGCTGGCCATCCCCTCGAGGTAACGGCACTCTGCCCAAGTCCTCTGATTCCCCACTTCCATTCATCTTTCCCTCCTGCTCTCGCCTGCCGTCAGTCTCGTTTTCTTGATGGGTCCCAGGACGGCATTCCTCCTGCTCTGGTCAGTCACTGACAGAGGCCTACGGGTTGGTGGAAACCTGGTCCAAGGGCTGGGCTCAATGTCAGTCTCTGACAGGGGTCTCAGGGCCACAGTCTCTACCAAGCCTTTCAGGCCAGTCTGGGCTGGCTGAGGATTTGGAATTTTGTTCTCTATGCTTCCTCCTCTCTGTCCAGGGTAATCTTTTATGCTCCTAATCAGAGCAGTCGGTCCTGGTAGCAGGGCACCGTCTCGTTCTCTTGGTCACGGGCTCTAGAGGTGGTTCCTGGGGTCCCGTGAGCCCTCGGGGCTGATTTCCAGGCACTTGTTTTAGTCCTTGGGCTATGAGTTTTCACGCCACAGGCCAGAGAGAAGTTCCTGCGTTGCCTTCAGGAATCTGCTGGAAGGTCTTTTATGTCTTGAATTAATTTGAGTTCTACCTCATTTGGGCTTCTCTCCTCCACGGAGACCTGTCAATTAACAAAAGTCTGTCGAGCCGGGCTTTGAACCCAGTTCATTCCAGTTCATCCCTCTGCCAAGAACTTGCTTTCTACCCTAGAGGCACTTCATAAGAATCTCTATATTTTAAAAGATCCCTGGGAAATCCTCACCAAATTCTCATCAGCAGTTCAAAACCACCAGCCTCTCCTTAGCAGGAAGGTGAGGGAGGCGTTCTACTCCTGTAGAGTTCCGGTCTCAGAAAGCCACAGGGGCAGTGCTAGCCTGTCCTGTGAGGTCCCTGTGAGTCAACCCCGCATGGATGGCAGGGAGTGGTTTGGGATTGGGAGTGGACGAGGGAGTGTGTCCATCCTTGAAGAGTGTGCATTGCCTTCTGGCAGATAGTAACCACATGCTTTTAAAACTCGTCGCTACTTAGCAGCTACCCAACAAGGCGTGCAGCCAGCTTCCTGCGACACTCCTCGCCAGACTTTCTGTGGCCCTAAAGGAGCTGCGGCCCATGTCTGCTGAAGCAGCAGAAGCCACTTGTCTGTCTGTCTGTCTCTCTCTCTCTCTCTCTCTTTTTGTGTATGTCTCTCTCTGTCTATCTCTGTTTCTCTCTCTCCCTCTTTCTCTCTCTCAAAGGTTATGTCCATTTTTTTAGACTCTTCATTGCCACCATCCTCCTGGTAAACCAGCCTTCCTCCCCTGAGGTCCTTAGCTACCTGCTCCCTGCCCCCTCCCTGCTGTGTCATGGCCCTCAGAGGCGAGAATGTGTGTCCTTGTTCTCCTAGAAAAGACATCCCCTTCACCAGTATCTAATGCCTCCCCTGTTCCTTTGGATTCCAGCTGCCCAAACTGGAACACTATCGACCCAGACGTGAGGGAACGGCTGACCAGACGGCACGAAGATGGAGAGTTCTGGTGAGAATGACAGACTTCTGACAAATGTGTACCTGCCTGCGTGTTCTATGAGAAAGTGACTCAAAAAGGGGAGGATGGGGTTGGGGGCAGCAGGATTTGGATCCGTGTGTGTGTGTGTGTGTGTGTGTGTGTGTGTTCAATCCGTCTCAATGAATTGCTGCAGACCCTGAATCAAAAGTAGTCAAAAGTATCATTGTCTTCCGCGTGCCCACCTGCTGCATCAGGTGAAGGGCTGAGCAGCTTCACTCAAAAGGCCAAGAGGGTCTCCTCGAAACAAAAAAAGATTCTGAGGGAGAGCACGGGACAAGACAAGGGGGTCTTTTCCTCAACTTTTTCCTGGGGATTCCTCCCCCACGCCTTCAGAGACCCGCCACCAGTAAGCAGTGTCTGTCTGCACCCCTCTGAGGACCACCAGCCTCCCCGTGAACAGAACCACTGCGTACCTGCGAGGCTTCCTTACCTGGTGCCTACGTGGCTCTCAGCGGCCGCAGAG
Source organism: Nesogale talazaci (assembly GCA_004026705.1). Taxonomy (NCBI): domain Eukaryota; kingdom Metazoa; phylum Chordata; class Mammalia; order Afrosoricida; family Tenrecidae; genus Nesogale; species Nesogale talazaci. Next base: position 195,311 of record PVJH01000702.1, on the reverse strand, counting down.
CCACCACTGGGAGTGGAGACTCCTAATTCTGGACCTGCTACCCACTGACCCTAAGGTTAAGCCTCCCGGCAGAAGCGCAAGACTGGAGCTGAGTGTCCTCATGTAACCCGTGCGGTGCCCCTTCTCTGCTTTTGCCAGGATGTCTTTAAACGACTTCCTGAGGCACTATTCCCGCCTGGAGATTTGCAACCTGACCCCCGACACCCTCACCAGCGAGTCCTACAAGAAATGGAAGCTCACCAAGATGGATGGGAACTGGAGGCGGGGCTCCACAGCTGGAGGCTGCAGGAACTACCCGAGTAAGGATAGCGGCGGGGGGTGGGGTGGGGGCGAAGAGGGGGTATCCTCTCTACTGCTGCCTTCCCCAGCGAGTCTCACTTGCAACACCTACTTCTGTCACCTGAGCTCCATGACCCTTTCATTCACTTGCCTCCCTCCCCAGTCGGAACCCAAGACCTGCCCTTTCTGAGATGTCCTCTCCAGATGCTGGAGTCCTCTGGACCCCATCCCCCCAACGCAGTGTTCCTTACCCATGAGCCACTTCTCCCACCCTAAGCCTGCAGAGAGCCCACCCACTGCACACAGAGAGTCCTCTGTGTCTGGCTGACACAGCCCTGTTCACGTGAAGGGGACTTTCTGCACTGGACCCCACACCCCCTGTGGTTCCCTGACCTCCTCTGCTTGGACCAGTCGCCCACCCCCTCCCTCAGAAACCATCTACTGATGATGGCAGCTGGGGCTCTAGGGACTGGCCTAGTGGACACACATGCGCGCGCGTGCACACACACACACACACACACACACGTCCTGCCATTTGCTTCCTAACATGGGACGGAGGCCCTGAGTCATCACCTCCATCCGGAAAGTTGAGTGCACTGGGACTTGCAGAGGCGAAGTGACTTCCCCACTTAACACACTGCGACTTGAACCCCGGGCAGTCTGATGGAGCGGCCACTCTCTAAGTCCTATGATGGACAGGTCGTGGTCATCTATAGACTGTGTCACAGCGGAGGAGACTGAGGCACTGCCTAGACCTACGAGCAGCCCATAGGGGGGGAATAGCTGGCAGACACCCTGACTCCACCTCACACATACAGAGGTCTCAGAAGGATCTGTAGAGGCCCCCAGCCTCCCTCCAGAGAGCCCTTCTTGCCTACCGACCAAGTCAGGGGTTGGCAACCTCTCCCTGCAGGGCTAGCTGGTGACTGCTTTCAGCTGGTGAGCTTTTTGGTTTCTGCTGTAGCCCGAAAGCAGTCGTTGATGATGCACAAAACAATGTCTGCAGCCAGGTCCCGAGAAAAAGTTATTGACAAAACCCGGCCGCAATCCACAGGGCTGTAGCTTGCAAACCCCTGCCTTAGATGAATGTCTCCAATAGAAATTTTACCCCGTTCCATAAGGAACCGTAATCAGCATCACTACCTTGAGGCATGCATGAATCGCAGATGCTATAGACCGGTTTTGGAAACGGGGAGGGCAGAGGGGCCGTGAGGGCAGTCTAGGGCCCTGAGGAGACAGCAGAAACACCCTCAGAAGACCCCTGGCCTCGGGGCTCACCAAGGGGCTCCTGTGAGGGGATGACTGATGGCAGGGTCCTGGGCCACCCCCAGCCTGCTGGTCTGGCCTCTCCCAGACTTCCCATGCAGAGGAAGGCGCCACTAGAAGGAGCCTGCCCACTTGGGAGGGACGGTAGGGATAGGGCATTCAGCCATGTCCCCACAAGCTTCAGACACGCAGACAGCTCCATCTGGGTAGGAGTGGGGGGTGGGCTGTAGCAGCTTCCAGCCACCTCTAGCCCCAGGGATCAGGGGTTGCTTCACGGGGCAGCCCTGACTCCGCCCGCTCCGGCTGCAGACACGTTCTGGATGAACCCCCAGTACCTGATCAAGCTGGAGGAGGAGGACGAAGACCAGGAGGACGGGGAGCCTGGTTGCACCTTCCTGGTGGGCCTGATCCAGAAGCATCGGCGGCGGCAGAGGAAGATGGGGGAGGACATGCACACCATCGGCTTCGGCATCTACGAGGTGGGCAGGCGGGCCGCTCTCCAGTGGGCGCTTCCGTCCTGAGGCACAAGTTGGGGTGGGAGCCCCAGGCAGGGCACACAAAGCCACGGCCGGCCCGTCTTTACTCTCCTCCCCCCTAAAGCTGGCCTGGGTCGTGGAGCTGTTCCACGCTGGTGGCCGGGTCCCCACAGCCAAGCCCTGGGAGCTGCTGACCAGTGGCCCCAATGTGTCTTGGCCCTGGGCACAGTGATGCCAAATGCTGCCCGCCCTGGCCCAGGCGGGCTGTGGGCTGGACTATGGCCAACCACTGACCGGCTTTCAGAAGTCGATGGCCAGGGCTTTCTTCCTCATCTCTCTGAGTCTGCCCGCTCGACAGAAGCCCGTTCCATCCCCTTGCAGGACACACACATGCTGGGACGTGCACTCTTTCACACGCGGTCCCTGTGTTCTCTCTGAGGCCCGCCCCGTGCCGCTGGTGCGCCGGCCAGTCTCCCCAGGACAAGGACACTTAATGGGAAGACAATGTCCTGGACTGGGTCACTGGGAGCTATTGTGAGGGCAGGAACTGAGTCAGCTGGGCCAAGCCCAGCAGTCGGCCTGGAAGGTGGTGAGCACAGAGGGCAGGAGCAGCCCATCATCCCAAATGCCCCAGGGTTCCCAGGCTGGGTCTGATGCCACCCCCGCAGCCGCCGCTCTCTGCCCCTGGCCCTGCTCTCCTGCACAGTTAAGAGAAGAGAAGCCAGCCCCGTGCAGCCAGTCAGAGGGGTGGGCTTCAAAGAGTCGCTGACAGCCTTGGGGTGCACTGAAGTGGGGTGCACAGCAGAACCGCTGGGAAATGGCCGCGGTGGTCATACGGACACTACAGAGATCAGCCAATAGGACACACCAGGATGCATTCCCTCCCCCAACACCCCACTGCCCACTGAAAAAGAGGTTGGGCGAGTATTACCTGTGCCCCAAATGCACAGAATCCCAACATGCCTCCCCCACCCCATCCCCGCCTTCAGGTCAAGGAGAAATTAACTCCAAGGAAAGCACAGGCTGAATTGTGGGACACAGACCCCTACTCCTTCCCAGCCGAGTGTGGCCAACCAATCACAGATCTGGGGTCAAAGGCTCCCACAGAGAGACCAGAAACCGCGGCTAGAGAGGGCAAGTGGACGTGCAGACAGAAGCCTAGACCGCGTGGCTCCTTCCCCAGAGTGTGTCCCTGTGGCCTTGATGTGCCTCTGACTGGCGGCTTCCCCAAGGCGGTGGCTGGCTGGGGCCCTAGGCCGCTGCCTCAATTTTCTGGGCTACGATGCGCCATCCCCACCATTCCCAAACCAAACCAAACTCAGTGCCATCGAGGCCATGTGGGACTCCGAGACGGGGGCTGTAGATGGGAGAAGCCAGCACAGTCTTTGGTAGTGCCAACCATGCCAGCCCATAACCACTGCCCCACCCGGGCTCCTACACCGCTACCAGGAAGCTGTTTTTAAACACGGCGATGCCAGAGGTACCTGGAGAGGTCAACGCTATGTTGTGAACCCTCCTGAGAAAAGGGCTAGTCGGAGAGATGGGTCAGGTGGCGGCATGTTTGCCTAGCGCGTTCCTGGAACCTGAGTCAAATGTGGCCTCCCTTTCTCTTGGCAGGTTCCGGAGGAGGTACGTCTGGCACCCGTCCCGGGGCTCACCAGCAGATAAGAGGCTTCAGCTGTCGGCGCTCAGGAAGTATCTGGAAGCCGGGGCGGGGGACACTGCCTGTGACGGAGCAGTTCCGTGACCTCCAGGGTCCCGTCAGGTTGCTCGGACCTTAATGATCTGAGACCCAGTGCCCATGCCTGGCTTAGCGCCAGATCCAGAGCCCATCCTCCAGGCACTGTAGGGGCTCACCAAGGAGCCCTGCAAACCAGCCTGCGGGAAGCGGTGCCCCAGCAGACCATAGAGCAGGACGGAGGGGGGACTAATTGATTCCCGCTCTCCCACAAGTCGCTTGTCCTCTCCGGACATTAGTTTCTTCTTTGGTGAAGCTGAAGGCATTCACTGTGGGCCTTCAACCGATGGCTTATGAGTCATTGTGGTCCCAGAGCCGCGTCCGTGGCCAGACGTGAAGTGGCATGAGCCTTCACCAGCTCCAGCTGCCGTCAGGTCCACTCCCAGAGCCGCCGCCCGGCGCATCGGGCCGAGCTGTGCTCTCCTCTTCTTGAGGACCGAACACTTGGAGTACAGATCTAGAAGCCTTTCTTCCAAGATACTTCTGGGTGGCTCCAACCTCTAACCTCTCCGTTCGCAGTCAGGCACGGCCACCTTTTATGCCACAGGAAGGAAGCTCTCGCTACAGGCCACCCTATAGCAACGTGAGGTCACACCGGCCACTCTCATGGCCACTACATGGCTTTCCCAGCAAGGCAGGGCAGCAGTTGCTCCTTGGACTTCCCGTGAGGCTGCTTGTGAAGTCTGGTCCCGCCCTGGGTCAGAAGCAGGGCTGCTGCCCTCCCTCTCGTGCCCTGAGTGGTCTCTTTGCTCGGATCAGGGTGTCCTCACCACCCTGAAAACTGGACCAGGTATTTGTCCTGAGGTTCAGGCAGGCCCTTGTTGCCCAGAGATGACGAGACTGCCCCCTGGCGGGCACTGGAAGGGAGTTTGCAAAAGCAATGCCAATGCTTTATGCGGGATGATGATGGGCTTGCATACAAAGGATTTGTTTTCATTGCCACGGGCGTTGAGCTATATGATTTTTTTTTCTGGAAAGGAGACACGAGGCCAAATAAGTTGGGGAACCTGTGCCTTAGAGGAAGGCTGAGGGGTGTCCATGGAGAGCTAAGTCTTTTTGCCAACCACACAGTGGTGTCCGGGAGCCCCTGGGGCCCAGGCTTAGGACTCCCTTAGCGGCAGGAGTTGTTCCTGGCAGGAAGCGTGTATCTTCCCTCAGATCCAGGCACCGTCTCCACACTTCCCGGATCGCAGTGAGGGAGAGAGGGCGGGAGGGAGGGCCTGCTTGGCAGCCTGTCTCCCTGCCCCTCATGGCTCTGTCCCTCCACCAGTTTTCTGGGCAGACCAACATCCATCTGAGCAAGAACTTCTTCCTGACGCACCGCGCGAGGGAGCGCTCAGACACCTTCATCAACCTCCGGGAGGTGCTCAACCGCTTCAAGCTGCCTCCAGGGGAGTACATCCTGGTGCCGTCCACCTTCGAGCCCAACAAGGATGGGGACTTCTGCATCCGGGTCTTTTCTGAAAAGAAAGCTGATTACGAGTAGGTGCTTCTGCCCGCCTGTCTCCGTGCGCCACCACCCCTACACCCCCAGGTTAGCCGGCTACAAGGCCGGCCGGGGGCGGGAACAGAGATTGGTGTCTGATGGTTTTGTAGTGTTACAGTCAGGAAAGCAATGGAAAAAAGCCCCTGGAATCTGTCCTGTTTTTCATTGGGGAGAGGTGGTGTGCCCCCTTTACCGGGGGAACTGTGGAGTCTGACCTCGCAGAGGGAGTATGAAGTATAAAACTGTCATTTTCATTCGACGATCCCCATTAGGTGGTGAGCTGTGAACGCAGCCCCACCATCTGCAGGACACAGGGCAGTGCTGGCTTGGGGTGTCAGTGGCCTTCTAGTGGCCATGACCTCCAGGATTGGCCCTTTGAGATGGTCGACGGGGCTCCCGCCTCCACACTCCCTTACTAGGAGGGCCCAGTCACACGGGAACCCTTCCTGGCTTGTGTCCCAGTTCCCCGCCTTTGTTGACATGGCCCTGGATCCCGGACTGGATGGCCTTAGTCCATGATGGCTGCTGTCCCAGCCTGGAGTAGTCAGATTCATCCCTGGGCAACTCTGACCTGAAGACATTCACCAAAAAAAAGGCTGGGGCCCCTAGAACAGACTGGAGGCCGGCGGACACGTTGGGGCAGGGCAGGAGGACCTGGCCACGGGAGAGGGGAGTGTGGCAGTGGGCACATCCCTTCCAGGGAGGCACCACTGGTTCGGCAGGTGAAATCAGTCCCGGCCAGCGCACCCGATGCGCAGGCACTGCATGGTCTTTGAGCGGAGGGCTGTGTGTAGGAAGAAAGGCCTGGCAGTCAGCTCCCCAGGTGCAGCGAGCAAACGCCCTGTGGAACAGCACAGTCCAGCCCACGCGGCTCCCAGGGAGGGCGCCAGACCAAGCAACCTTTCCTCTGTGCACGGGCAACCTTCCCTCTGTGCACGGGCTCACCGTGAGCCAGGGCTGACGCCATGGCAACTACGCCACAACCTGGCCTCTGGCCTTGTACTGAGTGCACAGATCCCAAGAACCGGCACAGCGCGTGTGAGGGAACAGGTTGAGGTGACTCCCCACCCCCTCCCCACACCTCCTGGCTTCTAGAGAAGGAAGAGGATGATGGAGGTAACGCACGGATCTGTCTTCAGCCCAAGACAAAGCCCTCTGGGGAAGTGGCTTCCCTGGAAGACATGGAGGTGCAGGAGAGTCTGACTAGCTACAGATCAAGCCGCAGCACTCAGGCTGCCTACGGCTTCCCCCACAGAGCGGTCTTTCCTAAAGCTGGTCCAGAGGGAGGGGACTCGGATCCTCTGGAGGAAACCTGCTGTGTCCAGCTTACTGGCCCCACTGTCCAATGTCCCAGTACCATCCTGCCTGCCAGCCACAGGCTGCTCTCCTAGGGAAGCGGCGCCCTTCTTAGCTCCCTGCTTGCCAGACTCGGGAGGACCAAGCCACACCAGCTCCAACCCATTCTAAACCAGCAGCTAGCCAGAGGCTTCCAACTCAGAGCCACCGTACCGGACAGGGTGGGACTTCCCTGTGAGCTTCTGAGACTGTAGCTCCTTACGGAAGTAAGAAAGCCCCATCTTTCTCCCGTAGTGCAGCTGGTGGCTTTGAACTGATGACCTTGTGGTTAGCTGTTCAGTGCATAACCCTCCACCCCACCAGGGTTCCTCTGGTTCCTGCTACTTCGGAGACATGTTGCCATAGAAAGTTAGGATACAGAGTAACCTCCCAGCACTACGCGGGCTGGACTTGCACTCTGCACATCAGCAGGGGCATCTGCGGCCCCCTTTGCTCCCTGGCCCTGCTTCCACTAACACAGCATTTCCTTCTGTTTCCAGAGTTGTTGACGATGAGATTGAGGCCAACCTTGAAGAGGTACTTGTCATTCCTCCGTTCCACCCGCTCTGGCACAGACAACACAGATCAGAGGAGCCAAAATCCATTCCAAAGGCTTACTGGGACACCCCCCCCACACACACACCCGCACTTGGTGAACACAGCTCGGAGCTAGTGGTACAGCCCCTTGCCCAGGCTGCTGGAGTCTGCCAGGGCCAGTCTGTGCCCACTGGGCAGTTACCTGAGAGAGGGCACTGAGGGCCGGACATGCATCCTGCACACAGGGCTAGATGATGAGGTTCTTGTCGCAACCCCCTCTCTGGGCCCCCTGTTTTCTATTAACATGGAAGCTGGGAGACAAGGCCCTCACAGTTTTCAGCTACAAAGGAGGTGATTATGTGAAAAATCCTGTCAGGGGCAGGGACACACTGGGCAAATAAGCCCAGCCTTGGCAGATGCAGAGGTGGGCAAGAAGCACAAGCACCATGGTAGACGTTGTGCCTGTGAATGCTCCTGTGACTGCTCTGCCCTGGGCCGGCCAGGCCAGGCAACCCTGAGAGAGAGCGAGACAGAGAGAGAAGGAAAGACTTCAAAGGGTCTCATGACTCTGCTGACTAGCCACTGGCAGAATTGTTCTAGCACATTCCAGTGAGGCGTAATGCTTCCAAGCGCCTTTTCAAACTCAGAACCCAAACTCACTACCATCAAGTCAATGCTGACGCAGGCGAGTCTGTGGGACAAGGTAGAACCGCCCTGTGAGTTTGTGAGGCTGTCACTCTTTGTGGGAACAGACAACCCTGCCCTCTCCTACAGAGTGGCTGGTGTTTTCAAACAGCCAACTTTGCAGATCACAGCCCAACGCGTAACTACTACGTCGCTGAGACTCTCTGAGTTTCCGTGGACTAGATCGCGGAAGGCAATTTGGGTTGGGTGTTGGAGATGCTGTGGTTGAAAGAGGAGAGCACGCCTCCTTCCTTGTGTTTTAAGTAGGACACAAAAACCCATCCTACCATTAGTTCATTGTTCCACCCTTTATCTCTCAGTCCCAGTAATGAAGGACGGAGGCCCAGGGGAGGCCAGCAGGGGAATCGGAAGGGGAGGCTGTGCGGCAGGGCGGGCAGGCGGCTTGCACTGGGACTCAGCTCGTGCCTCCAGCTCTGAGTGCTGCTCCTCACCTTCCAGATTGACGCCAGCGAAGATGACATTGACGATGGGTTCCGGAGGCTGTTTGCCCAGCTGGCCGGGGAGGTAGGTGCTCTGGGACACTCAGCCCTGCCCACACCGGTGGATGCAAAGGAAGAGTCACCCTCTTCAAGCCCCAAGGCCCAGAGGAACTATGGGTGTCACTGAGATGTCCGCTCAAACCCAAGCCCTCTTCCTCCCTGGTCTCCACCTTGGCAGGGCACCCACTGCTGGGGGCTCCCGAGTCTGCATGCCACCCTCCGTGGGGTCATGGGCTCCCCTTCAGTCTGGCTATTTCCTTGACTCCCTGATCCTCGACTTCCACAATTAGAGGCTAGCCAGAGGAAGGCGTTTAGGGGCTGACCTTCAGATACCCTGGACACGGACAACTTAAAAACAGTCTCATAGCCCCTGGTCTTAAAAATAAGCCCTGGTGGCGCAGTGGTGGAGCGGCGGGCTGCTAATTGACTAGGCAGCCACTCCACGGGAACGGGAGGGAGCGGGTCCAGCTGACTCTAGGGGATGCTATAGGAAAGCACTCTGTGCAGAGTGGACAGTACCACATGCACGGGAGTGCTGAAGGAGACTGGGGCTAGATGACGCTTCTCCAGACCTACTTCCAGCAGCACAGGGAAGGTGTCCTGGATACCCTTCTAAGCTCTATCTGTGGCATCGCCCAGAACTCCACGAGAACCATGGCATCATGGACTAGGGAAGAAGGGAGTGCCTGTCCGCTGGATTGGCATTCGAGATGCTGTCACGGACCAAGAAGCTTTAGCAGAGCCAGAGCCTTATTCTTGCACAAAGGCATTAAATTACATCTGTATCTGAGAGAGCGGCTTCCTGTTCTTTGTGCAGAGTTGCAAGCCAAGTACTTCATATAGACTTAGAGCTTATCCAAAGCTTTCATCTTTTTGCCTCCTATTTCTTATGAACTTAATGGTATACACGCTTTTCCTATGCTTTTTAGCTGAAGCTGTGTAACGTATCTTTCTTAGCTATCTAGTACTCCAAAAAGAGGAAAATAATTTTTTCAAAGAAAGAAATGGATTCAATATTCCATTTCACTCAACCTTTCTTTGAAGGTCAGGGTCTTGATCAATGAAAACAAAAAGTAGTCAGTCGCTACTTTGTAACCCATGTCAACAGCCGGCTTTAGAATCATCCTTTCTGTTTAAAGGGGTTCTAACAATGAACACAGGTTCCCCCCGCTATCCAAAAATACAGATTTTCAAAGAAAGCTGCTGTAAGGTACAAAGGAGCATTACACATGACTTTATATGGGAAATTCTTTAGAACTTTCCAGAAAACACACCCACCGAGTTGTACCAAATAACACACAAAATGAAAACAGCACTGGTGCCTGGTGATCACAGGTGTTCACAGACCGTTCCAAGCCCCCGGCTGGACACTGAGCTGAGCTGGGGGAGCCCAGGGAGGCTGCTCCCTGTGAGTTTTGCTGTTTGCCAAAACCCTGTGGGTTTCTTGCTGTGAGCGAAAGCCCCATCACTGATGGGGTTCTTTAAAAAATGCACAGTGATGGGATTGGAATTTTCAAGAAGCGAGGCAATTCCTGTACTCCTCTCGTTTGGCCTGCTTTTAGCTTATAGAAATGACTAGATTGGCTGAGCCCTGGTGGCGTAGTGGTTGTGTGCGGGACTGCGGTCCGCAGGGTTGACGGTTCAAATCCAGCAGCAGGTCTCCAGGAGCAAGGCTGGGCCTCCTACTCCCACCAGGGGGCGGTGATGCCCACAGAAAAATAGACTGATTTCTAATGAGTCTTAATAGGAATTAAACAAACCAAACCTACTGCCATCAGATTCATTCTGACTTAGACGTTTCATGTCCAGGGTTGCTGAGATTCTAAGTTTGTTTTTGCTTTTGGAGAGTCTAAGTCTTTACAGGAGCAGACAGCTTCATCTTTCATGTGAAAAGCAGCTGGTGGGTTTGAACTGCTGACCTTGCGGTCGACAGCCTCACAGCACCACCGGGGTTCTTTGGTGGGGGGCGAGGGGAAGATATACAAAATGACAAAGCCGTCTTAAACAATGGACTTTGTCCTTCAGATTTAACATTCCAGGTGTGTGAGCAGAGGCCTCTCGCCACAAGCTGGGCTGGGGCTGGGCCAGCGCTTAGAGGCAGCTGGTTTCCATAGATTCACAGGTAGCCCTGCACCTGAGCCTTGGAGACTGAAGATGGGAGGCTGGGATCAGGCCGAGTAAGACCAAGACAGGAGCGGAGTAGAACATCCGCGCTATAGATTCTTAGAGCAAAAAAAACTCGGCTGAACTCCTGCCTCTAACCCGGGCGGTGGGGCCAGGGTCTGTGGACAGCATGCCAGTATCCCCCGGGCTTGTCTACGTAGCTCCCCGGTCCTCCCAGACCGGCCTGCCTCCAGTGCCGCACGGGGGTAATTGCGCTGACTGTGTGCCCGCAGGATGCTGAGATTTCGGCCTTCGAGCTGCAGACCATCCTGAGAAGAGTCCTTGCCAAGCGTAAGTACTTCCTCATAGCAGGCCCTCCTCCGGCTCCCTCCTCCTCGGTCCCCACAGACCCGTCTCATGGTCACCAGAAGTCCAGGTAGAAGTCACTTCTGAATGCTGGGATTGTAAAAACAATTAAAAAGGGGGTACAGAGAGAAGAAAACCCAAAATAATAAAATGTCTCCGGAGTGTAGCACCCACAACACAAACCCAGGTGTTGGCAGCTATGTGTGTCACGGAAACCAAGGGACATGACCTCCTGATCGGAAAAGCAGCCGCGCTCCATCCTCCCTCTCAGAGCAGTGGCAAGTCCTCCCTGGGGCCTCGCCCGGAGCCCGAGCTGGAGAAACCACAGCTCAGCCGAGCACTGATGAGTACGAGAAACTGCGGCCGCCCAGGTCAAGGGAGCCCAGAGACACCCCTGGCTTCCCAGATGGATTCTGTGGGGAACCGCTCTCATGGCAGCAACATCCCATGTGTGACACCGACTGGAAAAAGACACAGAGCCTCCTACACTCACACTCAGACGACACAGACCAAGCAGGTCGGTGCCGACGCACAGCGACCCTCCCACACAGGGGAGAACTGTCTCTGAGGGTCTTCAAGTCTGTAACTGTTTCTACAGGAGTAGAAAGCCTTGGCTTTCTCCCTCAGAGCTGCTGTTGGTTCTGAGCTGAGTTGATGGTTAGCAGCCTGGCACTTAACTATGGGAAAGGACCCAAGCCTAAGCTCCCAGCTGTGTGTCTTTGAGTTTAGACTGTCCCATCCAGGCTGCAGGGTTTCCACAAGACTGGACAGCCACCTGAGAAAGGAGTGAGACTATAAAACTGGCGTGCTGGCACCACGTCTCTGCCAGGCTCCGTGATTCATTGCAGCGGGCCCACAGAACTCACAGGCCCTCCTCACAGTTCTGGTGCTTCTTAAGGAAGTAAGAGGCTACGGTTCAGGGTCAGGAATGCTCAGGATACAGTTCTTCAACCAGGACAGCCTCTTCTCAGCTCTGCCCACAGGCAAACTTCTCTCTGGCCCTTGGCTTCTTGCTGTGATGCCCTGCTTGGGCAAAGTGCCAAGGCTTTTTAGCTCCTACAACAAGTGCCCAGAAGCCCCCTGCTCCACTAAGCCTCAACTTGGAGCTGCTTGACTCTCTCCTCAGGAGGGGTTGGCTGGCCCCCTGTGGCTGCCTCACTCAGAGGGCTAGGAGGCCTGCCACACGACTGCTGTTCCCCTGGTTCTGCTTTTGCTGTTTCTCTGCTGTGCTTGCCACTGCTTCTCCCCACCTCAAGTCCTTTCTAGAGTCCCTCCTGGGGACAGGAGGTTCTCCATGAGGACACTGGGTCCAGATGACATGCTGCACTCCTGGCTCTTCTTTCGCAGACACAGTGAAGTCCCGCCTCTGCTCTGGATTGGCTCTCTTTTTAAGCCTAGTAGGATGGCAAAACTGACCAATCCCCTCATTGGGTTCCATGCACCTTATTTACATGTCCCCACCCCTACACGGGCTCTGTGCACCTTATTTGCATTAGCATCGAGCTGTCCAATCCCCTTTGGTGTGCCACAGCCTGATTGGCTCATCCCTATCCAATCAGTGTATGGGAGTCACAAAGACTATAGCTCACACCAAGCCAAACTCACTCTCGTCAGGTTGATTCTGAAGCTGTAAATCTTTGTGAGAGCAGAGAGCCTCGTCTTTCTACCGTGGACTAGCTGATGGGTTTGAATGGCTGACCTTGGAGTTAAACAGCCCAACTCAACCCACCATCCGACCAAGCAATTCATTGAACTGCACCGACCCAGAGTCCTCACAAACCTTTCCACCTGTTCACGGTGTATGTAAAAAAATTCCCAGGGATCGCCTGTTCCACCCTTTGCTCACCACCGACGGGCGGAGGGAAGAATGTGTATATATTCATAGAAAGGGGGCCTAAAGCTTTCCTGGAAAAACAAAAGATCATACAATTTTCTACAACCCTTTGGAAGCCCCTTTGTATATGTAAAATGTAAATACATGGATATATGCATGTACATATACAAGCATGTTTATAAGTCCATATGGTGTAGGTATATAGATACCTACATATATAGGTATATATGTGTGTCTGCGCCTGTATCTATGTGCTATGTGTACATGTTGGTGGTGGCCACCGAGGAGGCTGTGATTCAGTGACCCACATCACCAAATGCTGCTGCTCTGCGCCATCCGTTTGCTTGCTTTTGGCTTTTCTAAGTATCTTTCAACCCAGGCAGATTAATCTTCCAGTCCTCTACTGGACAGGCTTCTGTTATGATCCCTATGGCTTTCATTGGCTAATTTTCAGAGCTACATCACCAGGCCCTTCTTCCAAGTCTGTCTTAGAAACCTGTTCACCCTGGGTGGCCCTGCTGATGTCTGAAATACTAGGGCATAGCTTTCAGCATCGCAGCTACAGGCGGGCCCTCACAGGACAGCCACCCGACAGATGGGTCGTGGCTGAACACATTCACACACACACACACACACACGTCTTCAAAACATTCCAAATAGTGTGTGGTTTCTGAAGAGTAGGGGGCTTTATAAGCCACCAGAAGTTCAACACCTGGACCAGGAGCAAAACCCTACACTGTGTGTACACTGACGGTACAGTGGGCATGTGGACCATTTCTGGAGAAGTCTCAGACTTATAGGGACAGTGTTCCTTCCCTCTGGCAACAGGTGAAAATCACTCTGATTTTTAGAACCACAAGGCCCAAGGCTCGAGTCAGCCTCCCATGCATCGCACATGGTGGGCCTGGCCTCTCAAAACCCCGCCTGCCCCGTCCAGTGACTGCCTGACCACTGGCGGCATGTCCCAAGCTTTCAGTAGGAGCCCGCCCAGCTGAGACGGTGGAGAGAGCCAGGGACACCCCAGGAGGTTTGGTCCTCACCCTCCCTGCATGCTGTTGGGGGAGGCCGTGATGGCATTCACCCCTGAGGCCACCAGGCACAAGTGAGGTCACAGGGCTCTTCAGACGTGTGGCAGTCATGAGCCTGGGACACTGAAGCCTCTTTGTTTCTGCTCAGATGGGAGGGGTCCCTGCTAACACTCAGGCCTCAGAGCCCTGCTCCCCTCCCCCAAGGCCTGGGGACTGGCCTCTGCCTGAGAGCCTGTGCGCGGCTTCTGACTTCAACTCCAAGGACAGCCAGAGGCACCCCTGAGGAGAGAAGTACTCAGGACAGCCGGCAGCCGGAGGCCTGCTCATGTCCCAAGGCCAGCTGTGTGCACCCAGGATTGACAGGCCACCTTTTACGAGAACATTACAGAAGTGTGGAATCCTTGTGACTGGTGTCTGGAGACGCAGCCACCCCATGAGCCCGGCTCACCTGTGGAGTGCTGTCCGGCCCTCAGACTCCCTCCCAGTGCCTGCAGCGGCTGTTGCCCCCCACTCAGATCAGTGACGTCCACTGGGCCCCTTGGTCTCCTCATCCTTCTTGGCACCCACAGCTGACCTGGCACCTGTCAGTGCGGACAAGGAGCCTGTGGGTGGTATGTGCCGCTGACAGGGTCAGGTGCAAATGAGAACTTGGCAGTTCAGGTCCACCCAGCCGTGCGCTGGAATGCAGGCCCCTGATGTCCACCCCACCCCCACCCCCGTGGTGGGGGAGGGGGGAAGGCACCATTCTACCCTGATGCACATGGGCTCGCCACACAGTCAGTCCAGGGGAAGGCAACTGGGGGTAGCACAGCAAGGACCGGCCACTAATGTCATGGCGGATACAGAGAAACTAGGCCGTGCAGCACACCCTGCGTGGTCCCTGGTTGGAAAGCATTTGCTACCTCTGGCTGTTTAAATCATTAAGGTGAACTATGTGGAAAAGGACACCATGTTTTCAGCCCTCTCCAGTCACACATGGCTGGGGTTGACCGGAGGACCATGCATCTAGAACATTCTCCCCACAGAGCTCTTCCTGCGGGATGGCGCTGCTCTGGAAGGATTTCCTCTCACGCTTGTTCTGTCTTGTAGGCCAAGATATCAAGTCCGATGGCTTCAGCATCGAGACCTGCAAAATCATGGTTGACATGCTAGACGTATCCTTGGCTATGCTCTTGAGAGAGTGCCCTTGGAACCAGGGATTCATCCACACCCCTCGCCCTCTCCCCCCGTCAGTGGGGGTGGCTCTGCCCCACTCCCCGAGCTGTGGGGCTGCTCTCAGAAACAGGACACCCCACTGGGAAAGAGAAATGCCAAACCTGCACTGTGCAGACCACACAGCAAGCCCCCCCAGCCCCCCCAGGTCCCAAGAGAGCAGCGTGCGGTGGCTTTCTGGGTATGGCTGGCCCTTCCCGACCCTGGGAAGCCTCCCCAGCCCCTGGCAGGTGACCTGGGTCTGCTCTCTCGGGTCAAGATCACCTTCCTGAGTGTTCTCTTCACCTGTGCTCTGGAACCTCTCCAGGACACTGGCCACAGGCCACCCCGCGGCCCCTCATCCTCACCCCTCCTGGTGCTGATGCCCGGCGAGCAGGGGCGGTTGGGAACTGGTTAAGTCTCCTGGAACCTTTGTCTAGTAGAAGGCTCTCGGAGGATAAGCCAGTCATGTGCTCCCAAAGGCCTCTTGGAAGTACTCCAAAAGAGGGCAAGGGATGGAGCGCTCTTGGGAGGGACGGAGAGCTCTATCATGGCCAGGTCATCTTAGGAGGGGCTGGGGCATCCCCGCATCAATGCAGCCTCTGCCCCACGCTGCAGCCCCTCTGCGGAGGCTTGGTGGTATGCCATTCTCCCGTCTCCCCGTGGCTGTGCGGTGCTGAGCAGGCCTGACCCAGCTGGGAGGGCAGACCAGGAGCCCAACTTAAGGAGCTAGTTTTCCTTAACCAGAGGCAGTCGGACGGCAGCGGAAAGCTGGGGCTGAAGGAGTTCTACATTCTCTGGACGAAGATTCAGAAGTACCAAGTAAGGTCCCCCAGGGAGAGAAGGAGGGCCGGGGACCCATGCAGGGGCACATGCTGGATGCACACTTTAAGATCAGAGTGGCTCTTCCGGAGAGGGCTAGCCAGGGTGGCGCTTACAGCAAGGCAGGGCGGGATTGGGTAACCGCTGCCAGTCACCTGACAACACCAAGCAAGGCCTTCCCATGTGCATGTTCAGTCCTCCTCCATCCGATTAGTGACTGCTGCAGATGCAGGCTTCTAAAAACCCTGCCACCACAGGCAGCCGGCCATGCTGGTGTGGCCCCCTCCCACCTGGGGCTTGCAGCAGCTCAAGTAGAAAGATGACCCCGAGACAAAAGCATGGGCCCAGGGTATCTGACGCCGTTGGCTAGGAAGCACAGAGTGGTGAGGACTGTGTGAAAGGCCACCGACGGGGCCTGCTTACCAAGGCAGCCCAGCGAAGCGGGCCCCTAGAGACCCATGAAACACTAAGTTTGGGTTTTTTTTCAATATGCATTTACAACCCAGCCTGTTGCTGTCAGGTCAACCCGAGCCGAACTGTCCCTGAGCATTTCCGGGGCTGTAACCTTCACAGAGGCAGGCCGGCTCATGTCTGCCACACAGCAGCTGGTGGCTTCGAACCGATAGCGTTTGGGTTAGGAGCCAAGCAGAGAGAGCTTTGTCCTCATGGGCAGTCTAGAAAGTGCTGGATTAGGGAAAGTCTGTCCCCATTCAGCTCTACCCTGCGTCACGGTTCTTGTCCCCCTTCTCTATACTCCAGAAAATATACCGGGAAATCGACGTGGACAGGTCTGGAACCATGAATTCCTACGAGATGCGGAAAGCACTAGAGGAAGCAGGTACCTTTCCACAACCTCTGTCCCCTTCTCCTTTGTCTGCAGGGTAAGTGGAGACTTCATTCTAGTTAATACAGACCTTGTTCAATTATGAAGTAGGTGCTGGCTGAACACAAACCTCCTTCTCGCTCCCCTTGTAAGAAGAACTCCTTCAGAAAGCCAGATGACGCTCAAATCCTACTTTCTTCTCAAGAAGCCTGCCAGGCAGACAAAGCCGATTCTCAGTGGGCTGCCCTGACAACACCTCCCAGGGGTTGGGTTGAAATCCCGAGCTGAAGTAGATAGCAACCCAGGGGGCATAAGCTCAGGGTACCAACAGAGGGAGAGACTTTAAGCACTGCAAGTGTGACACCAGTATGACAAACACACAGCCGACATCACGGCCATTGAGTCACTTCTGATTCACAGAGACCCTATAGGGCAGAAAAGCGTCGCCCCCGTGGGTTTTCAAGACTTAACTTTTTAGGGGAGTGATAGGCCTTATCTTTTCTGCTACAGAGCAGCTAGAGCAGCCGTTCTAGCTATTGCGACCCCTTTGGGGCTGAATGACCCTTTCACAGGGGTCGCCCGATTCATAACAGTAGCAGCAAAAATATAGTTCTGAAGCAGCAACACAAATAATGTTATGTTTGGGGGGTGGGGGGCACCACAACATGAGGAAGTGTATGAAAGGACGAGACATGAGGAAGGTGGAGGACCACCGAGCTGGAGGTTTCAAACTCTTGACCTCGAAGTTAGCAGCCCAATGCGTATCCCGTTACCCTATCGGGGTTCCTTGGCAAGCATGACTCTCCCTGCCATCAAGTCAGTGCTGAGTCATAGGGACCCCTGTGGATCCCCGAGATTGTAACAAGCTATGAGAATAGAAGGCCCAGCCTTTTCACCCATCCTCCCCCACCCCGCCCCGCCCCAGCCCCTTGAGCTGCTGGCGGTTTTGAACTGCTGACCATGCGGCCTGCAGCCTCATGCATAACCATGAGTAGGTGGGACTAATGGATTAGTTGAGACCTAATGCAGGGTCTCCAAATACAGTGGTTTATTAAGACGTGGGTTCTCTCATGGAACAAACCATGCTCAAGTTGTTCCCGGCGCCTCCCTGCTGGCAGAGGCCTGGGATCCTTCTGCCCCAGTTCTTCCCAACCCCCCACCCCCCACCCCCTTCATCCACGTGACCCCTCGCAGGCACAGGAAGATGGGAAAGGAAGGGAAGGCACATACCTCTGCTTTTCACGTGCCTCTGGCAGCTCTTCCAGCTCTTCTGCCCACGGCTGCACACAGCTTCGAGGGAAACTGGGGTGCGACCTTTGTGCTGCCAGCCCAGGCCCATGAAGTAGCCTGTAACTAAGGAACAGGGAGAATTACTATTGGGTGCTGTGAATCATTTCTGCCACACCCACCCAGGAAGAGTCTCATTTCCAAGAAGATTCTGAGCTGAACAGAACAACAGAGGCATGACAAACACCTCGGGAATGGGAACTGGCAAAGAAAGTCTTGGGAGCCGGCAGTAGGTTAGACCCAAAGGTGGTGGTAGCTACGGAAACATGAGAAGGCGGCTGGCATGGGGAGGGGCAACAGGGAAGAGGAAATAGCTGAAGGTCCTGGCCTGGTGAAATAAAACCCCTCTCATGGCAGCCACGGCAAAAGCAATAGCTGTCCTCATGTCAAGTGCCACACCACAGCCAGGAGCAGAGCTAGGTGGCAGTGTCCCTGTGACCGTTCACTGTCACCGTAGGTTTCAAGCTGCCCTGTGAACTCCACCAAGTCATCGTGGCGCGGTTTGCAGATGACCAGCTCATCATCGATTTTAACAATTTCGTGCGGTGTTTAGTTCGCCTGGAGACACTCTTCAGTAAGTGGAGGCTTGGGGCCCCTCAGCTCTTTCTGGCTTGGGGGTGGGCAGCCCATCCGAGCGGCCAGAGAGAGAAGGAAGCTGGGCAAGCAGGGGAGAGACCAGAGCTGGAGCATTGCAATGGACTCACCAGCCCGTCAGGGAAGAGGCTGTAGTGTTCCAGCCCAAGCATTTACACCCACCCCCCTCCCCCCTTCCTTTCCAGAGATATTCAAGCAGCTGGACCCCGAGAACACTGGGACTATAGAACTCAACCTGATCTCCGTAAGTCACCCACTTACTCACTCCCGCGGGGGCAGAAAGGGCTGACCTCCGAGTGACAGAGACCTGTGGCAGAGACGGCCTTTCAAAGGCCCTCTTTCAAAAAGCCTTTGTTCTGCCAGGAACTGGCCCATCAAGGGTTGTAAGACCTCACAAGACACCGTTATTTGCAGGGGTCTTGTCTCCCTCCTGCCTGTTCAGTCTCTAGGCCTAGAAATGCCAGGGTGCCCGCAGGAGGGGGCAGTACGAGGAGAACGCAGTGCTGGTTAGCAGGCGCGGGAGAAGGCGTTTAGATAAAGCGAGCCTTTGGACGAAGTCCAGCTTATGTCTGAGGGAGCTCTTGCCATTCTGGGAGCTACTTAAGATCCTATGAGGCTAGCACTCTTCTCGCCCCCCCCCCCCCCCCCTAGAACGAAATGCACAGTCATCCTAAGTTTGCCCAATAGAATGATCCTCCTCCTGGGGCTGGAACGCCAGCAAGATGCACCTCCGAAACTCTCATCCATCGCCAGGACATTGCCAGCTAGGGGATGACACAGCGTTCCCTTGTCTGCATGCTCGTGTCACTGGAGGGAGGAGGGAGCTGAGCTGATAGGAACCCAGACTGGGTCCGCAGTAGGTGGAGGTGGGGGTGACCTCTCCATGGAGCACAGGAACAAGGTGGTGCAGGGGCAGGCCTGGGGGACTGCACCTCTCTCCCTTCGGTTCTTAATTGCTGAGAAACTGCTTAAGCCCCCGTATTTCACTCTGCTGGGATGCACAGCGCCTTTGGCCACCTGAGAATATTGCTGAACTGGTCACGGTGAACAGGTGGAGGAAGCTAGGAAACATCCTACTGTAAGACTTTAATCAGGCTGAGCCCTGGTGGCCTAGAGGTTGTGTGTGGGACTGCAGCCCACAGGGTTGACAGTTCAAATCCAGCAGCAACTCTCCAGGACCAAGGCTGGGCTTCCTACTCCCACCAGGGCAGTGATCTCACACACACACACACACACACACAAGGATTATAATCTCAAGTAGATGTATGCACTTGTGACTGTGCTGTATGTCAAATTCTTGGAACTCTAGCCTTTTAATCATTCTGCCAGATAACCTTTTGCCCCATTCCCACCTGTCTGCACTGGAGTGCCTACTTAGTCCAGCCGCACGCCATTCCCCCTGAGACACACCTGTCAACTGACTTACCCTGTTCTCCGATTTCTGCATCTCCACTGCGCAGGCCCCCAGCACAGCCTAGTTGCCATTGCCCCGGGTGGACAGCACCTCCCAGGCCTCTCCCATTCAGCTGGCGGAGCTCAGGCTTGTGGGAAGGCTGGGAGCAGCTGAAGCCCAGGACCTGCCCCCGACTGGTGAAGGCAGAAGTGATGTGAGGTTGCCCAGACCATTTCCAGGTGGACCACCGTGTCAAGACTTCCTAAAGGGGCTGAGCCCCAGTGGCGTAGTGGTTGTGCGCGGGACTGCGGCCCACTGGGACGGAGGTTCAATTCCAGCAGTGGGGCTAGGCCTCCTACTCCCACCACCGGAGAGCAGTGATGCCCCAAACAAAACAAAACAAAACAAGACTTCCTTAAGGCTGTTCATACCCCAAAATGAGCCTATGCTCCGGTCAGAGGCCAGTGAAAAGGCTCCTTATAAAGGCCCATCTCAAGGTAACCACCAATTCACATAACGCACAGATGAAGGAGAAAGCCCAATCCCCCTGCCGTCTAGCTCAGAGTGGCCCGGCAGAGGGTTTCTCAGGCTTCATGGAGCTGCCTCCTCTGTCTCCCTGAGAGCAGTGAGTTTGAACCAGCAACCTGTGGTTAGCAGCCCAGGATCTAGGCCATAGTGTCACTAGACTAGAGCTCTTTACACATGCAAAAGGCTCAACATTAGAAACGATGTCGGGGAAAAGAAAAATGCAAGTTCGTGTGCTGAGGTCTTAGCCCTTGATTGGCAGAGTAATAGGGCCTTTAAAATAGCCTGTATCACCGAATGGGCTTCAGGGCTGCCTTGATGGCACGGTGGTTGAAGCACTTGGCTGCTCAGGGAAAGGTTGGTGGTTCACCCCCATCAGCCGTTCGGTGGCCATCTTGTGTGTGGACAACAGGCTGGGCACCACGGGGCAGGTCTTCTCCCCCTGCAGGCTGGCTACCAGCTGGACTCGCCTCCAGGGCCGGGTTTTGCTTGGGAACTGACTGCTTTTCCCTCCTTTCCAGTGGCTCTGCTTTTCCGTACTCTGAAGACGGCCCCCCTGCCTGACAGACGACTTTCCAAAGAGAACCCAGGACCCAGCGTCCACAGAGAAAGACGTTTTATCTGGACCTTGAAATGTATGGGAACATTTACTCAACTGATTATTATAGCTGAAAACATTGAAACTGCCTTGAGACAGCAGCACTTTCGGAGAGCCTAGCAAGAGGTTTACTTACCACTCTAATCACCCTAGGCAAGCTTGAAACCTGTAAATAGTATATACTTTTTACTCTGCCACACACGGCAATACCGAGGATAAAACACGGGGAGGAGCGATGTTAAACCCTTAAGGGTCACGCATTGGCCCTTGAAGGGGGCACTGGAAGCAACAGGGGCAGATACCACAGCTGCCATCTGAGATCAGACAGCTGCCCAGTCATCGCTGTGCCGCGTCCCTTCAGCAAGTCGGGGGGAGTGACATCAGCAAGGGACGCCATCCCAGGTGTGCAATCCCCCCGCTACCAGTCAGGTCACACCTGAGAGCAGGCTGATAGGATGCGGATTGGTAACAGGCGTCCGCCCACGGCACAGCCGGTCCTTGAGCTTGTACCTGGCCTCGTGCACATCGTTGTCGGAGACACCGCGTGCCGCCCTGGTGGTCTAGCGCAGCCCCCACATCAGGACCAGCTGTCCCGCTGCAAACCCTCTGGATGAAGGCCCACATGTTGTTTGGGCCACCTTAAAACTTCCCCCCCCAAGGGTCCCCGCATGCAATCCGGGGCATCTCAGAGGGGCTCTGTGGAAGCCGGCCAGCTTGTTCCCTGGCTTGGCCTGGGGGAAACGCTAGCAACGTGCTAAAATACCGCCTTGTCGCCTTATCTCCAAACGTGCTGTTCAATAAAGAGCGCTGAGCGATTGCCGCAGCGTGCTCCCCTTCCTGGGGGGCCGTGGTGGGGGCGGTTTCTGAGCACACGGGGAGGGTGGTCACGGGCCCCCCTTTCAAGGGGGTAGGGCGCACCTCTGCAGCCGTACGTTAATGCATCTCACCTGTCACCTGTCTCACCTGGCACTAACCATTCTCAAAACTCAGCCGAGCAGCTCCGGTGACCTGGTCTTAAAGTAAGCTCAGCTGGGATTTCGACTCCTAAGAGTCGAAAGAGACCCAGGTGCGCCACCCAAGCCCCTGCCCTTACCTGCCACCTTGACTTCTGCGAGGTGAGGCAGAGGAAGGGGCGCAGAGGCCGCATGCCAACGACTAAACCGGGGGTCCGCGGGTGCTCCTGGAGAAAACAACGGGAGCAGCAGCCCAGGTGACTGGAGAAAGGCAGGAGCAATCTCAATCCGTCATGGAGAAGTGTTTTCCCAAACTCATGCCATGGTTCCTTCCAGATTGGGCAGGTGGTTTCTGAGCGTGAAGGTGGCCCTGGGGGACACCGCAGTACCAGTCCACACAGGGAGAGGGGGACAGAGAGCGTCAGGCGATCCCCCGGCCGCACAGCCACGCGTACGGTGATGGGGGCCCTCTGAGTTGGGCTTGGTGTGGACATTCCACTGTCGGCAAAGCGGACGACAGACCGGGCTGCTGCATGTGACGGCCGAGGTTTTCCTCTGCAGGTGTTGATAAAGATACTGACAACCAACGGCGGGGATAATGAAGACCAAGCGAAAGAGATGTATCTCACAGAGAATCCATTTATCACCCCAACGTTAATCGGGGACCAGGCCAGGTTGGAAAGTGGGCAAGGAGAGGGGCTGAAAGATGAGAAGGGTGGGGTCTCATAAATCAAACCAAATTCTGCCTTCAAGTCGATTCTGACTCCCGGGGCCCGGACAGGGCAGGGTAGAACGCCCCCCGTGACAACTCTGTACGGGATTGGAATTGGAGAGAAAGCCCCATCTTTCTCCTGAAAGGTGAGCAGGGCCTAGAGGCTAAAGACGGATGCACCGTGTCTAGGATGAGAGGGGCTGGGAGGGCAGTCCGGGGTACCTGGTGGGCTGTGCTGAGGGGAGGGGAAGGTCTTCAGAGGGGATGTATACAAGGGGTAGGCAAAGAAGGCAGCCCCTCTCGGCACTGGGGCCAAGCGCCCGGCAGCGGGGCTCCCCATGAGCTTAAGAAATCATGTACGCAATTCTGTCGGAGCCTCACTATATACAGTGAAGTGAAAGAAGGTATACGCTGCAAACAAATTTAGAAGAGACTGAAGAGAGATGGGCAAGGTGATCACCCGTAAAATCAACCCTTGATATTTTGGTATATTTCTTTCCACTACTTCCTCATGCCTATTGGTATGTCTTTGTAATCACTTTATAACCACGCACATACACCCACGTGGATGAGGCATCTGGGTGGCATAATGGTAATACATTAGGCTGCTCTGTCAAGGTCAGCGGTTCTACACCACCAGCTGTACCACAGGGAGGAAGACGAGGCTTGTACTGCCATTCGGGGTCCCAGCTGGAACCATGGCGGGGTTTGTGGGTGCGACCCTGTCCTAGTCTAGGCTTCAGTGGCGTGGGAAGGGACTTGACGGGGGTGAGCTGAGAGATTGCTATTTTACAAGGGAGAACACTTAGATGATCAAGCCAAGCCCCTGCACCGACTCGCCCTGGCCTGCTTCCTGAGAGAAGCTAGCCCCCTGGGCCTGTGCTGCCCTCTGAGGGCTCTCCTTCATCTAAGAGCTCCCCACCCCCCACCCCAACCCACACAGGCTTTCTTTCCTCACAGCATACTCACTGCATTCAGGAACACACTTTACACACGCAGCCTACCGGGCCAAGCTTCTGGGGCAGATGTACACACGGGGCAGCTTTGTCATGACCCCCCCTCCTCTCTCCACCAGCTCCTCCCTTTGCCCGTCCAGCTGGTAGCCCAGTCCCTCTTCTCAAGCTGCAATCGCCTCCTCGTGCCCAACCCTGTCCCCACTCAGAGCAGCTCCCCCCCAAAGGCTTCCTGCTGCCCCACCCACTCAGCACTCCATCACCCTGGAGGCCTGTCAAACTTCAGTGTGCCTGATACATACATGCTGCCGCCCCTTTCAACAGGGCCCACGCTCTAATTGCCCCCACCCCACCCCCACAGAGGTGAGTGCAACATCAACTGTACACACCCACACTGGAAATTATCAAGCCATATGTGTTAGTCTGGGTAGACTAGAGGAACAAAATTATAGACACGCATATGGATATAAGGGAAAGGTTTATATACAAAAGGAATGGAACACTGAGAAAGCATCCCAACCCAGTCCAGTTCAAAGTCCTAAGTCCAATATTAACCCATATGCACGATACCAGTCTATAATGTCTCCTTCCGACTCACGAAGTCACAGGTCAGTGGGTGCAGAATCCCAGCGCTGACAGGGGTCTCCCCATGGCTCCTCGCTTCCAGGACTCAGGGTCCATCAACAGCATCCAGTGGTGGCAGAAGCAACTCATCGCTGGCAGGGGTCCTCACATGGCCTCTCCAGCTTCAGAGGTCTGGCTCCATCAGGGCAAAGCTGTGTGGCTTCTCCTCCGGCTCCTCAAACGCTATCTTCTCTTGTCCGTAATTCGTCGTCTCTGAGACTAACTCCCAACAACTGGGAAGACAGTTTCTCATCCCCACAAGGGAAGTATCAAGAGATTTCCCAGACATATCAGGAGAAAGCCATGCCCACACAGAGGTCTCATTGGCTACCTCCAGATTAACAGGCTAGATTCCACCCCTACATCTCAATCATGAAATTAACATAAGCACATTACTGCCACACCACACATTCAAAATTGGATAAATGATTGGGCAAATCGCATGACACAGCAATCAAGGTCAGGTACACAAATACCCAACATAAGAGGACAACAGAGAATTGCTTAGCCTTTATTATATAAAGGAAAAAATATTAACAGACACAACTTAAGGAGAACTAGGTCCAACTACTTATTAATAAAGGTGGCCTCTGACATCGTCTCTGCACACACACACCCTGCCCCACTCCCTGGGGAGCCCTGGTGACAATGGTTCAGTGCTCAGCTGACACCTAAAAGATCCAGGCACAGAAGCCATCAGCCAGCTGCTCCCTGGGAGTCTGATGAGCCAGTTCTGCTCTGACCTCGGAGGGGGGGGCGGGGCACAACGACTCAGAATTGGGCTTGCTCATTCCCACCCCAGCTTGTTCCTCCTCCTTCATAATCCATAAGGTGACAGCCATCTCGCTTTTTGACATTTGTCCTGCGTCCCACGGCATTTTAAAACATATAACATTCTATGAAAATTTTTGTTGCTCCATATAGACCAAATTTTTAATCCAGAACACCCCCCTCACCTCCGCACCCCCAGTCAATGATGTCCCACTTAAAATCTGGTCACTTTGTCCAGTTCTTAAATATTTCCATGAGGAATAGTACTGTTTTGCAAATCAAACACACGAACCAAAAAGCCAAAGCAGAGAGGCAGACATACGCGCTCCAGGTTTAGGATTAACAGATGGCATTGGGTCGGTTGGGACTCCCCATGGCCCCACAGGACCCAGCAGAAGTGCCCTGTGGGCGGCTGAGGCCAGGACCTTTACAGAAGGCAGGCACCTTTGGGTGCCCGAGTGTGCACCCGCCGGACACCCTGCTGCATTCAGTGGAGGGGGCTACGGAAAACCATCACCCTTCCCTTGTCACAAGCCTGGATGGTTCTTCCCCAAGTGCCTTCATGCACGGGACTTCCTGTGGTTTCCTCAGCTGGTCTGGAAGTCTGAGAGCTCCCAGATTCGGAAGCAGAGCTCTGCGGGATCAAGTGTCTGGGGCAGATGGCGGAGTGGTCAGGGCAGGGAGCCCAGGATCTCATACTCACTGCCCACGGATGCAGTCACAAACGACCACAGACCGAGCAGCTTCAAGCACCCGTGACCTGCAGGCCAGACGTCCATATGGGGCTTGCTGGACCCAAGTCAAGGTTATGTGCAGGCTGCGTCCTCCTGCAGGCGCCACAGGAAGAATCCCCTTCCAGGCAGGCTCGGGCAGGGCTGTGCCTTGGCCGTGGGCCTCGGTCTTCTTGTTGAGCTTCAAGAGGCTGCCCACGTCCCCTAGTTTGTCCCACTCCACCATCGGAGGCAGCAATGGCCAATTCTAAACTCCCTCCTGCTGCCCATCCCCTGTTCTCCCTCTTCTGTTGTTAAGAGCTCGCATGGGGTAGCCCTGGATGTTTTAAGCTCAGCTGATTAGAGTTCTTACATCTCCAAAGTCTTCTCAAAGTTTCCTGGTTGGGAGAAACCAAGGGGCAAAGGTATCCTTAGCATTCTGCTCACCACCGGCCTTCCGCTGTTTAGTCTGTGTTGTTACTACCGCTCCAGTCCTCTGAGTCCACCCAAAACCCACTGCCATCGAGTTGATTCCAACGCACAGGGACCCACCAGGACGGAGTAGACCTGCTTCCCTCCTAGGAAGTCCCATCTTTCTCCCTCAGAGTGGATTTGAACCACTGACCTTGCACGTAGCAGTACCACCTGTACCTAACTCACCACTCCCCCGACGCCCGCTACCCAACCCCTGCCTCTACCCACCCCCGCTGCCTGCTCTGAAAGGTGCCATACAGTCTGCCTGTCCTGGCTGGAATTTAGCTACTTATAAACTGGTGATCCCTGGTTCTCATTTGTATCTTCCTTTAAGTAAAATAGTTTCAGGGAACAAAATGGCTTCAAAAACAACTCACACACTCAGCAACCTTTCCTCTTAGAAGTCAACCGGTATAGAACTTCACTCACCCAAACAGCTCAAGGTAAAGAGAGACAAGCAAGATCTTAAAAACACTCAGATCTTAAAAAACACTCGACTGCTGTTTGGACAACCACCCTAGAGCTCATAAATTACAAAACTAGGGGTTTTCTTAAGAAAAACTTCCTGAAAAAAGAGAGAAAGACTTCCTATGTTTAATTCCATGGGTATTAAGGAAATTGTACGCTAGGAACTATGTTTGCATTAAGAAATTCATTCTTTTTCAGCTGGGTAAGATAGTCCAAAGGTTTGTGCCTCTTAAACAAAGGTGGTGTTGGCCAACATCAAAAATCAAAGGTTGGGGGGGAGGGGAGATGACAAAGGTTGAAGTGGCAAATGTTTGTGGTACAGAAATGGATTACCCCACCCCCCACCCCCACCCCCCTCCACACACACACACACAAATGAAAACAGGTAACACGTGCAGGGACAAAAAATTTCATTTTATTACAATTATTTTCAAGTCGGTTAAGATTTTGACAAATGTTATATAGCTAAGTCTCTGACAAGTCTAATTCTCACGATACAAAAGACAATAAATATAGTCTCAAATTCAGCCAAAGAACGAGAGTTGAAATCTAATTACCTGTATGTAGTGTGGCTTACTTGTAATATTTCAAATATGTAACTCTTAAGATGCTACAAGGGCTGAAGTCATAAAGTTATTGCTCACTCACAACCAACCACCAGCCCTTCACTGGCAGCATACACTCGTGCAGCACGTCTGCCTTCACTCCGCCCCCCACCCCCCGGGGACGGTCCGAGGTGGTGTCACGCCCCCTGGGTCCTTTCTGGCTCGAGGACCGCTGCCAGGGCAGGTGCTGCAAGGCCGCCAGCGCAGGACTGGAAGCTGGCTCTCCCGCTAGCAAAAGAAGTGTCCCTCTTTCTTGTTTAAAAATAAAAATGGCCCAGGATGGCCACTGTCTTTCTGAGTGAGGTCGAAACACCTTGGCCGCAGGCAGCACCCCCGTGCGCTTTCTTCGGGGGCCTGCCGCCTCCCTGGGCTGAGCGGCGTCCGCCCTGAAGAGGGAGCTGATTCTTCATTCGATCCTTCATTTTCTTCCAAAGCATTCCTAGTGCTTTCAAGCTACATTGTCATTAAACTACATCTTGTAAAAAAAGAAAAAAAAAAACATTTCCCCCCAAAATACCAGGTTATGACTTCTTCTGAGTGACAACAGATGGTTTCTTCATCAGCTAGAACTCTGCAGTGTTTCAGGCCAAGCTCCTCTGCCTTGGCTTGATCCTTGGGTAGAGCTGTAAGAGAGTTTTTAAGACACTTACATACGGCAAGGACAGGACACAATCAAAAAGACATGCTGGCAGGGGGCGGGTTCCATCGCTCAACCCGAGACAGGGACTCCTGGTGCTCCGGGGTACACCCGGCATTGCCCAGGCACATAGCTGCTCCTGCCGGCCACACCACCCTTTCACAGCACACTCGTGTGAACTCTAAACCTAACAACTGGGTGATGGCCTAAGCACGACATGTTCACAAAGCAAGGGTCACAAGGTGCCCTGTGGTTCAGGGGGCGTGCAATGTGCTCTGAGCTCCAGCTTCCACGACGCGAGAGGGAAGGGAAGCAGTTCAGATCCCCTCTCCCCGGGCAGAGGGACTGGAGACGAAGGGAGACAGAGCTTGGGGGTGACAGGGCTTGCTGCTGGATGTTTTCCATAAGGGACACTCAGGAGATGGTGCTTGCGAGAGCCACTCATCTCTAGCCTGGAAGGCATGGGCAAGTCAAACTAGTAATTTGGCTGAGAGACCGCAAAGCGGCCTCCTTCCCATCCTCCCCCAGACAACAAACAAAAGAGGGTATTAAAAGCAGCATACAGCCAATACAGTTTTCAAGATCTATACTTGAACTTCTGATGAAAATTCCGTCTGTACATACATTACTTTTTCTTTTTCTCCCCCCAAACCTCCAAAGAAACAGGGGACAGGGAGAGGAACTACAAGGAATCTGCTCCTAGGCAGAAAAGATTTCTAAAGAATTTCCCTACACAAACCTTGATGGGCTGTTGGGACACAAGTCTTCAGTCTGGCCCACCGCCCCCTGACAGCCCCACACACGGCAGAGCCCAGGTCTGACTGCCTCCCCGTTTCAGCACCCACAAGGGGCAGGGCCTCTTTGTGAGAAAAGACACCTAGCAACTCCTTCTCTCAGAGGAAAGTGTCTGTTTTTTCCACAGACATTCAATACTCAAAAGGAGTAGTGCTGCTTACTAAGAGAACTATTAGAATTTATTTCTCAGGTCCTCGCGAGGTGCTGGAAGTAGACGAGGAGCTTGAAAGAAGACACCCTTAGAGGTAGCGCTCCCTCCACCCCCCGGCACTTGGACAGCTCTTCGTGTAAAGGCTCCCTGCATCCTATTTCCCCCTGTGCATGGACAGTTCTTTTTAACGTTCTCCACACGTGGTACCCTCAGGAAGGCTGGAGTCCAGGGGACAAGGAGATGGGGGCCAGCGGCACAGTCACAGCCCCTGTCAGACTGCACAGAGGCACAGCAGTTCTGTGGCCCGTTTGCTGGGTCTCAGCCTGCCTCGTCCTCCCTCCTCTGGGATGCCCACCACACAGGCATCCTATCCTCTAACGTCCTGACTGCCTCCAGAGAGTAGGTTACGAAAGCACTTTCCCCCTTCAACACTTCTTTCTCTATTCACCTGGCCTCTCATCCTCTCTCGCACACAGTGTGCCTGCAGATTCAGACAACCGCACATGAGGCTCAAGGAACCTGGGAAAGTGCTTGACGCAAAATCGTAGAGACCACACGTATGGTGTGTCTCTCATCCCACCAGATGGTAGCCTTTCCCCTCAGCACCAATCAAGGCCTCATAGCAGTCCCGCTGCGCAGATGCAGACGTTCTGGTTTACGTAACTTTCTCACTCATTTCATGATCTTCAAATTGCAGCGAGGGACTAGAATCCCGCCTTTTGCATGCTCTCTCTGCACTTGCCTACAGACAAGCCGTACAAATTTGGGTGCAGGCAGGCTGACAATCAATGGTAAAGGTCACACAACTCAATCCCCATCGCCTCGTCCACTTTTCTTGGCCCTGTCTATAAATGGGAGGCACAAACCTTGACCCTGAGGGGCTGGCAAACATAAACTGGGTGTTGAACCTCACAGGGAGCGCTCGAAGTCCACAGCGATGACAAAGTCTAAAAGTGTGGGAAGCAGCATTCGATCCCGAGCTTGCAAAGCCCCTCTGACACACGAGCCCCTCCCGCCCGTCGGTGCCACTTACGCCCAGCAGGTTGCGCGGCACGTAGCCCTCCTTGTCGTGCAGGCGAGCCCACCACCACTCGATTTCATCTTCATCCTCCCTGCGGATGACGGTCATGCAGTCCCCCTCTCGCATGGGCAGCTCATCGTCGTTCTGAGCCTCATAATCCCAAAGTGCATAAATGACCCCTTTATTCATGATGCCCATCTTCTCCTGGACGCCTAGGACCACAGCAAACAGCACAGAACACATAACTCAGAGGGGACAGCTCGACGATTTACACAGGGAGGTTAAGGGGGGGAACCAGGTGCATGCTGGGATGTGAGAGCTGCTGCCTCGGACCTTCATCCAAGGAGCAGAGGGCAGGCAGAACACAGGAACAAAGCGAAGGCACACTACCCAGCCTCCCTCTCTGCCTCCGGGGTGAGGCCGACTCACGGCAGCCCTCCCGACTGGGGTTTCCGGGAGTGTCACTCTCCCTCCATACAAGTAGGAAGCCCCATCTTTTCCCAAGAGTGGCTGGTGAGCCGGCACAGTGGACCTTGGGGTTAGCAGGCCAACGCGTGTGTAACCCACATCACCACCAAGGAGCACATAATCGGCTCTAAAAAAACTCTTTAACCTAAGAAGCATCTTACACTATAAGCATGTCTCAAAGAAAAAGGGCGGGGGGGGGGGGGGGGGCTTACTCGGAGTACCAATATGTTGTAAGCCCAGGATTAAAAACTCCAAGGAGTTAGAATAAAAAATAAAATGATAGTCTGTCAAATTTCCACCTATTCCTAAGGATCGTGGTCCGGGACCCTGAACATACTCCTTCTTTAGTCAAGACTCAGAGCAGAGAAAAAGGTCGGAAGGGTTTTAATGGGTAAAGCGGTCCCTACCAATCAGATGGAGAAAAATAAAATTAAGTCACAAAGTTATGTAACCATGCTTAGATACAGCATTTTGCAAATGACATGAAACTCTAAATCCAACGATCAGAATTCTGAAAGATCCTGACATCCACAAACTGGAGGATAACCCTTCAAATGTACACTTTTTCCAGAGCTAATAAATGTGCAGAGTTAGGTTTAACCTTCCTATCATATAAGGATGGGACCTTGGTGGCACAGTGTGTTAAGCACTGAACTGGTAACCAAAGTTCTGGGGTTCAACCCACCAGTCACGCTGTAGGAGAAAACTGAGGCCATCTTTCCCTGTAAAGATTTACATTTTGGCTGAGCCCCGGTGGCGTAGCAGTTGTGTGCGGGACTGTGGCCCACAGGATTGACAGTTCAAATCCAGCAGCAGCTCTCCAGGAGCTAGGCTGGGCCTCCTACTCCCTCCAGGGCAGTGATGCCCATAAAGAGAAAATTACATTTTGTGAACCTTAGGAAACAGTCGTACTCTACTATACTCTATTGGGGGCAGGGAGGTAGAAATAGGAGTAGAAGGGGGGAGGAGACAGACATGTGCCGCTATTGCTGCATTGAAATCATCAATACCTGCTAACGTTACACACCTTATCAAAAAGCAGCAGTTCAAGTCATTACATTAAGGGAGAGTTCATTAAATGTTTGACCAACTATGGCAGGCTAATTTTTAAGATGATAATTTTGTGTGATTCACAAACGATGCCATAAATACCCCAATGGTCCTTGATAGAAGAGATCCCACAGCCCTGCTATCGGGTCACGATGGCACTGTTGTCTTTAATCCTGAAGGTACAGTGCTCATAATGAAAAACAATCTGCAATGATCGGGCAATAGACAGGAACCGAGCAGTTAAGGAATGAGATAATGAAGGCCTGAACTTGTGGACGGTGTTCATTATTATTACCACGGCTATTTTAAAAACAACAGCAACAACAACAGGAAAACAGCCACTAGCTTTCTGGTATTCCTAACTTTCAATTTATGCAAATACTAAACCATCCATTTACAAACTTCTTATGCCAATGACTATGACATATAGCTAAGAGAAATCTGGGCAAAGTGAAAAAAATGAAATGATTCGTTTCCAAAAGAAGGCTCTGCCGGTCTAAGGGCTGGGTCCCCACTTACGGGGATGTTGTTTTCAGGGTTCCTGCTTAAATGGGGTGTGTGAAACCAGGTCAACGTGGTATCTTTCAGGGATGAGAACAGGGAAGACAGAGGAGAGACATCCTGGATACTTTGCCATCCTTAAAGCGACTCGAATCCCAGTCCCAAGAAAGCTGGAGGAGTGACAGAGAATTGCTCACTATTCAGCGGCATGAGATTAAAACTGTAGAAAGGGATGGTCCTATTGAGCACCCCTGCTCCAAAGGAATGGGACCCTACTCGTACGGTGAAAAGGTGGTTACAGGTAAATCAAGCAGCTGAGGATGCTCAGATCAAAGCGCAATCCAGAAGCCATCTGGAGGACTTCCGGCAAGATGGCAAACAGGTTGGCAGCTTGCGTCAGGAGCTCCATGGCCATCTGTCAAGGAGACAGGGGAGGGGGCGGGGGGGGGGAGGATGGCATTCAAGAAAGGCAGAGAGGGATCAAACCTCAACCTGGGCACCAAGCCTTGAAAAGAAAAAACTGGCATGAAGCGGCGAACTAACAGAGAGAGGTCTGCGAGGTCGGCCCGCCCCTATCCCAGCAACGTTGCCACCTCTCCCCAGAAGAATACACTAGAGAGGCCAACGCTGAAGAAAGTGCTGGGGAGAGTGGCAGGTTCGCCCAGACCTCACAGGAGCAAACGAAGAGGGAAAGAGAGAGAGAGTGCGGGGCAGCACGGGAGACACAGTGCAGAAACTGTCCTCGGCCTGAGACACACACACACACACACACACACACACACACACACGGGGATAACATGCAGGAAGTGCGACAGAGCGGCAAGGGGAACCTAGCAACAAAGTCCCCGAGGAATTCTGAAAACAGACTTCAGGCATGGGGGACAAGGCTTGGCATTGCCTCAGACCCAATGGGTAATGCTGACCCAAATAAGGGTCAGCAGACAGACCTAGAACTATTCATAGGCTTCCCCCACCCCACCCCATGTCTAGCCATACAAGCTAGGCAGGATAAACAATTCTGCGGAGAAAACGACAGGGCCGATGGTTCCAGGAGGACAGGAGAGAGGATGAGGTGGGGGTGAAAGAGGGAAGGAGGAGCTAACAAACCCAGGGGCAAGGGAACCACAGATCTAAACTCGGTGGCAAGCACAGCATAGAATGCCTGGTGGGGTCTGATCAAGTGCAATGCAGCTCAGAAAAAGTACAGAGAGTCTAATGAAGGTCGAACATGATAGTGGGACAAGAGGAAAGTAAAGGAAATAGAGGAAAGAGCTAGGAGGGTATATATACATTTATTGGTTAAGTAATATGGTGGCAGACAGACATCATGCCTCTACCCAAGACCTCCCTCATCATCAAGCAACAGAAACCAACAGCCAAGGCAGGTGAAGCAGAGAAGGTGTGGTTTGCATGTCCTGTACGTGCCCTCTCCCTTCTTGCCAAGAGCCTGGAAAAATAGGGCTCAGAGGCAAAGTCCTCCAACATTACCAACCCTCAGTTCTCCATCTTCTATGTAAAGGAGGAAAGTCCTTGAAAATAAAAAGACCAATCCAGAACATCCAGCCCTTTTCTCCGGTTGGAGTTGCTGCACGACCCATCAGAATCCTGAACTCAAAATCAAGAAACTCAAAGAGCAATACATCTCAAGGGTTACTTGGCAGGAAAATCAGACTCACGGAGTCTTTAAAGTGGCACTGCATTTCCTGAGAGTCACCTGGAAAGGGGCTTTAAAACCCTTGTGGAAAATGGGAATTCCAAGACAACGGATTATCTCTGGGAACTTCTGGAAACCCCTTGACAAGTGCCACCCCCTACTAAGTGCCAGCAGAGAGCTACAGCTGGTGCCCCCAAGCCAGCGGCACATGAGGTCAGCAGTTGTATCCACTGTCTTTTGGAGCTGGGTAGGCCAGGCCCTGACAATGGCGATTTCTGGGCGTGAACACAAAAGCCGCATTCATATTTTCGGCTGAGGCGGCTCAACTTTCAATGTCTCACACAAAGAATTGCTTCTACACAACAAAATGCTTTCCCAAGGCCAGCCGGATGGGCACCGGGGTGGAGACCCTGGGTCCCACGCGCCACGTACCATAGAGGAACTGGGAGCACTGCGTGTAGCCCTCCTCCATCTCCTCGCACTTGTCCGCGGCCGTCTGCAGGTCACTGTAGGTCATGGCGAACACCGCCGCTCCGGACTCCACCAGGAACTTGCACACCTGAACGTTGTTGCACGAGGCGGCACAGTGCAGGGGCGTCCTGGGAAAGGAAACACGGCAAGGGCCGGAGAGGTTTTTATCGACGGGAGGGTACCTGCTGCAGAGAACATTGCTGACACCTCTCACCCAAAACAGCCCCCAAAGGTGGCCGAGAAACAGGACAATCGCCTGGCCTACGTAGGGCGGAATGTTTGCCGGGGGCACGGGGTGGGGGGTGGGGGTGAGGGGTACGAAGCCCCACCTGTCTGTGCAAAGGGTAAAAGGAACAGGAAAAGAGCAGTGAAAAACAGCTCAGACGATGGCTGACCAGGACAGCCCGACTGGAATGGACCCAATGGAGTCGCTCACATGTGGACACTGGTTGTTTCAAACTGAGAGAACGTAATCTGCCATCCTCCGATTTACTACAAAGCCCCATGGCCCAGTGTTGAATGCACCTCTTCTGTTCTTTCCCTGGAAAACCTCCACAGTTGCCATGCTGCTATGGGTGCTTCCAAACTGCTTAGGTCAGGGCGCCCACAGTGGGCCATCCTGCCATCTGGGGCGGTGGGGTGAGGGTGGGGGTGGCACTGCAGCAATCCAACGGGGGCTGCAAAAGCAGATACCTACACTTTAACCTGGATTACGAGCTAAAAGACAATGGTTTTTCATTGTCAGGGAGGTATTGGGGGTTGTTTGGTTTTTTCCCCCTTTTTCCTGAGAAGGGATGGAAGGCCAAATATGTTTTGGAACCCTATGAGTTAACAAGAGTCCTTGAACGTATCAAAGGATTAGCTATCGCCATCGGACCTTGGGGGAAAAAAAAACACACCAAGCCCACTGCCATCAAGATTCCAACTGAGAGCAGGCCTGCCGAGTGATTCTGAGCCCGCCAATCTTTACAGGAGCAGACGGTCTCATCGTTCTGCTGAGAAGCAGCTGGTGGCCTTGAACCTCCAGCCATCTAGTTAACAGCCTGAAGCTTAACCCACTGTGTCAGGTTCTCTAGATGGCTGCAATTCAACAGATCCTGCGGTCAAATGTATTTAGGAGAACATTATACAGTGCAATCCCCTCTTGCGGAGAGACATAATGAATATTAAACATGAATACAAGGGAGGGGCTTGTCAAAGCCTGAACTCAACTGCTTAGCTGCTCAGAGGCAAGGCAACAAGTTAGTTAACGTGGCTTTTCAAGCCATAGTCTGTAACTCCCAGCAAATGACCTTTTCCTGATGGGTCTGAAGAGGAGAAAGTGGAAGGAGATACCAATCGGATTCACTGCGACTGCCATTCTGCTGCAAATAAAATGGGCCCTCTCAGAAGCAGGGGTGTTTCATGATCAGTGTGAGCGGGGAGGGAAGCGTATCATCCACCCAGTGAACCGCCTTGGTCCACAAGACAGCGACACTGTCCAAGGTGTGTTCGGAAGGAGCGGCGGCGGCAGAACCAAGAGCCAGAGCGTGAGACAGAGTGGTGGACTTTCTAGCTCACAGAGCAGATAAAGCTGAGTGCGCTGGGGCGGGAGGCTGGCTCATGGAGTGGGATATCTCTGGGTACCTAACTGGCAGAGCTAGGGTTGCTGACCCAGGGAGCTGGAGCTGAGTGGTTATGGCGGAGTGAGACAGCATGCCCTCTGGGCATTTCTTAGCAGCCCTGTGAGACCTTTTCAACATGTACAGATTGAACAACTCCATCCTGAGAATTTCGACCTGAATTGTAACCTGCTATGTACCCCAATAAACCCTACAATCAGGGGCACTGTCTGGGAGTTCTATGTGGCCTCTGCAGTGACGTAGAGAACCGAGCTGAAAAGGAGAGTGGGTTGTTTGAAAGAACCCCAGTTTCCCAAGTTTTCCACCTTTGTCAGAGTAGAGAGATTTGAGTTTTCCTTCTCAACCCCAGGCTCCACCTGACATTGCGCTCTACCTGCTGTAGGGTTTACTGTGTATCACAAACCCTGAAAAGCTCC
Organism: Nesogale talazaci; assembly: GCA_004026705.1. NCBI lineage: Eukaryota > Metazoa > Chordata > Mammalia > Afrosoricida > Tenrecidae > Nesogale > Nesogale talazaci. The sequence goes on along the minus strand of PVJH01000702.1, from coordinate 159,390 downwards.
AGGGGGGTTGGGGAAATTGTGCATACACCAGCACTTGTCACATCGGTGTAAGGGTGCTAGTTAATTAACTATGTACACGATTGAGGTCCTTATTTTTAAAATCATTTAACAACTAAGCTCCAGTCCCCAGAAAAGGACATGATGCTTGGCAAAGCAGAGGTGCGGCAACAGAGAGAAAACGTCCCAAGGGGATGGACTGACATGGTGCTGCCACAGTGGGCTCAGGCATGGGGACCATGGTGAGGACGGCAGGACAGTGCCTGCTCTGTCCCGCTGTGTATGGGGTCACTATGGGTTGCACGGCAGCTCGACGGTACTTTACAACCATAAACTTAAAAAAACTACTTCTTGCTGGAATGAGATGAGCGGTACACCACGTTACTACAGCTGGATTACACAGTAGCCTGAGAGCACGTGGAGAGGGGCGTCTCAGCCCTTCAACAGCCCTGACAGGTGGCTTCTACAGAGTTATGTGCACCCCCAAACTCTGATGGGGTGAGCAAAGACATCTTACCATCCGTCACTATCGGCAGCATTGACATTCACACCAAACTGTACCAGGAACTTGACAATCTCTGTGTGGCCGGCACACACGGCATTATGCAGGGCTGTGATACCTTCATCATTGGGCAGGCTTGGGTCGTCAACCTGCAACAGAAATAAGAAAAGTGGGGCTGAGCCCTGGTGGCGTAAGTGGTTGAGTGTGGAACTGCAGCCCGCGGGCTTAGCGGTTCAAATCCAGCGGCGACTGGGTAGCACCCACGACCACCAGAGGCACTGATGCCCACAAAAAAAAAAAAAAGAAATAAGAAAAGTGAGCATCCTCCCATCTCTAGTCACCTGAACGGCCACTGTTAACCGGCTCCTGATGGTCAAAAGAACGGGAGAGATATTTTTAAATCATAATTAAAAATCTACAGAAACCAAGAAAAAAATTTTAATCATAAATCAATCTACAGGTACCCTCCCCTCCATTTTTTTTTAAGAGCAGACAGAAAAGACACCTTAAGGAGGTGTTCACCATAAAAAGATTTTGGTTTTATTTTTAATTGAATGACCGTACCAGGAACCATTTTCTTAGAATCGTCTTTGTCAGTTTACCCTCCCGACTTCCTACCACAAAATAGCATTTAAGTAGAATCTACATTTCTCGTGGGAAGGGAAAAAGGGCAACTAAAAATATTTTAAATAGTAGCCTTCTGAAAAGCAGCGGACACCTGTAATTTAATACTCCAAAGCACGTCTACATAGGAGCTTTTTAAAATGAGCTGGCCATCTTCCTAAGAAAGAAAGGCACACCAGGGAGCCTGCCAGGGGAATTGCACTCTGCATTGTCAAAATGTTTGTAGTCCCACCTTTAAAATAGAACAGTCTGTTTTGGAACACGCCTAAGAGACACTGTGCACCAAGCCAATCCTCCCAAAGAAAGCTATTTAAAAATGCAACTTCTCCTGAATGGTTTTCTGTGAGATCCTTAAAACAAAACATAAGGTCTTTTTTAAAAAAAAAATCCTTAATTATAATCATACCTCGTATATAATTCTCTGCACAAGATCAAATTCTCCTTCCAAGGATGAATCGAGAAGTAGAGCCAGAGGGTTGAATTTCACCCTCATCCCATGAGCAATCCGGTCGGAGCCTGCCTTGCGTAAGTTTGTCCTTTTGCCCTGCGAGAGAGGAAATGTGTGGACAGTTGAGGACTCTGGTTGACACGGAAGAGAAAGTCACCACAGAAACCCCGGGGAACATTGCCTTGTGGATTTGACAGCAAGGACTCTTTCTAACCTAAGTCTTCAACACAGCCGACTCAGCAAAGTACCCAAACCCTAACATTCTGTCCAATGAAATTCCATAAACACACTCATATAACAAAGTGGGATAAAGTTAACTTCAGGTGCCCCAGTAAGATGCTGCTTCCGGGAAACATTATCATATGCCAAAGAGAAAAGCCCCAACCCTATTGCTATAGATTCCCATTCAAAGTGAACCTTCAGGCTCACAGCGAAATCGCCTCAAGTCCGTTGCTTCCTAAGCTGCGTCTTTATGGAAGCGGCAGGCAGCCACAGTTTTCTTGACCCAGCCACGCACTCAGGCTGCAGCCTCGTGTGAGCCTACACAAAGGCTCTGATCTGGTGTGGCAAGGAGGCCGGCTTTCTGTCAAGTGGAAAAGCTAGCCAAGAATGATCTTTAAATTACCTGTCTCATATAGGATAACAAATCCCAGAGTCTTTAACGTGGGCCAGGGTACAACTCAGGATTACAATGGCTAGTATTTATTGAATGATTACTCATGTAACCCTCACTAAAAATCCTATTATCTCCACCATACAGATGGGCAAACTCAGGCACATAGCCAGAAAACGACAGAGCCCGAATGCACATTCTCAGAAGTCAGTGCTCCTAACCATCCCTTCCACCACCAGACCGCCTCCTCACGGAGAAGTCCTTTATTCACAGCATCCAGATAGAGGGGAAAGTCTCTCTGAGATCTACCAAGCGGAATCTTCCAAGTCTCCAAGTATTACCATTCTTTTATGTATTTAATTCTACTAACACAAATACAAACATAGGGCATCCTATCTTTCTGTATACTAAGTCTGGCTAAAAACTGAGGCAGAAATTTAAGCATGCATCCGACCCCTCTTATGTGATAGGTTTCTGAAACTTATCAGCAAAGCGGAACTATGTCCAAGGGTGCCATGCACCACCCACACGCTCTCACCTTATTTCCAATGTAGAAAACTGCCCAGTGAAAGACTTTAGAGTTGCAGTTTTCAACCTGTGAGTTGAGACGCCTTTGGGGGCCGAATGACCCTTTCACAGGAGTCGCCCGATTCATAACAGTAGCAAAATTACAGTGATGAAGTAGCAACAAAAAGAGCGTCATGCTTGGGGGTCACCACAACATGAGTTACTGTAGGAAAGGGTCTCAGCATTAGGAAGGTTCAGAGCCACTGCTATCGCAGCACACAATATAGTTTATAACACTGACAGTGAGTAAAACGTTTCTTACGGAGAGGGCTGTCTGCAAACCAGCTGGAATACAACTGGAGACCAGGACCGTGTAAGAACACCTGTGGTGCTCACTTTGAAAGACTACAAAAGATAGTAGTAAGGCTCCTTCTTCTACCAGAGGCCAAGAAGGAAAAAGAAAGGCACTCTCATAAGAATAAAACAAAGTATGATCGATACTCTTACAACCTATAGTTTCCATTTTTCTCCTTGGACGTGTGAAAAAATTCTGACCCAAGGAAACAGGAGGCGGGGCAATATCCTGAGCAACTGGAGTGTGGTCTGGTGTGAGGCCGTCTGGCTGGACGCTGCCTTCTTTTCTCACACGAAAGAAACAGGCCTCAAAGTTCAGAAGGCCTTATCAAGTTGAGCAATCTTATCCTTAACAACAACAAAAAGCTATTTGTTTATTGTTATGGCTGCTTTTCGTCAATAAGGATGCTGCACCTTTTTGTGCTTACTGAAACAAAATGACCTGAAAATTCAACTCGGGAAATACGGATTTTATTTAAAGATAGTCTAGGATTTTTATTGTCTATGACCTATTTCAAAGGAGCCCTGATGCCACAGGGCTGCCCGTTGGACTGCTACCCGAAAGGTCTGCAGTTTGAAAACACCAGCTCCTCCCAGGTGGAAAGGGCTGTCTCCTCCCATGTCGAGTGTGGGGAACCCGTGGACAGTTCTCCCCGTCCAACGCGGTCACAATGAGCCACAGAACCGACTCAGTGGCAGTGAGCTTGAGTTTGGGAGTTGGGTCACCTGTTTCAGAGGCATGCCAAACTTCAAGGAGGTGAAAAATGACAGTGTGTAGAAGGAGAACGGAAAGCCTGCCAAGTCAAACATTTTGGAACAACTGGAAGTCGCTGTATCAAGCAGGCCAAGGGACCGCCATGTTATCCCAAGACGTCTCCACTATGCCAAAGGCGAGGACGCAGTACACACACCACCTCTGGCCCACCTATCCTGCCCCCTGCCTCTACCCTTCCAATTGTATTGCGAGCTTAAGGTTTTACCTAACTAGTTCATTCAAAACAAATCCTACTGTGAGAAAGAGAGAAGTCTGAAAGGAGAGTGACCAATTGACTGAGACAAGCAGCCTGGAGTCCCCAGCTGTGCTGGAGATTAAGGATTTTGGAGCCAGCCTGGTCCGGTCACTCCCAGCCTAGTGCACTTCCCTAGGTGAGCCACATCAGCTCAAAGCTGACAGTGGGGCAGGACTTCAAAGAAGAAAATGGTTTCTTTGAGAAGAAAACCCAAAATCATTCTTTATCCTGAATATACCAACTTTCCCTGGCATTTAAAAGACAGATCCGATCACTACCAAGGGAATTTTGCAACAAGAATGTAAACTCTGGAATGCTTTTGCTGGTCTGGGCAATTTGGACATAAGCCATTCTTCCTGACTGGCACTAAATTAAGTCCTTGCTGGTGTCTCCAGTTGAGGACTGACCCCCTGGAAGAGCAGACAAGACAAAAGGCTCCTGGAGAGACCAGACGACCCTGCCCACATTACTCACTGGTGGCAGGGAAACCTGCCCGGTGATCTCGGGTGGGCGCATGCTCACTGTGTCTTCTCCCGGCCCCTCGGGTTCCCCAGATGGGTACGGCGGGGGTGGGTATGGGGGGTACTCCTCCAGGTAGACTTCGAGCAGGTGGGAGGCCTCCGGATTCGGGACCTCTAAGTTAATTTGCAAATTCGGGCTGCAGTCCGAGACCCCTTCGGACACACGGTCACATCCCGGGCCAGGAGCTGGCAGGTCACTGCTCTCCGGGCTGACACTCCCTGCTTCCTCTGGGGACACCTGCTCAGGGGCCAGAGAGGCCACCTCCGTCTCTGGCTCCACGTGTAAGTAAGGATTCGGGATCTCGGCCGGGCTCTCTGAGCTGGCCGTCCCGGGCGTGGACTTAGTGGACGGGTAGGAGGGGACGGAGATGGTCTCCATGGCAGCTATGGTGGTCCGCTGGTACAGAAGCTTCTGAATGTTTGGCCCGTTGGGACCCTCGGGCTCTGTGATAGAGCTGCGCTTTTTCAGGGGCCGGGGAGCGTTCGACAGTTTCTTGCGAAGGGCTTCTAAGTCGGCGTCGCTCTGGTTCCGGTACGGATGCGACAGGAAAGGCAGCAACTTGGTTGGGCTGAGTGGACGCGGGATCCTTTCGGGCTCGTGGTTCTCAGGGCCAGAAGCAGCAGGTTCTGCCTCGGGCTCCGGACTAGGAGGCTTGCCCGGGTGGCTGGAGTAAATGTTCTCTGGGTGGTGCTGTTGGTTTTGGGCAGCAGCGATGACAGGCTTGCCGTAAACTGAGTAGAAAGGGGGGGAAAAAAACCACCTGATTAGTGCAAATTACACAAAACTGGCAGTTCAGAGCTACAGCTAACAGTAACGAACGCTGCTGCATAACGTCCTTCCACGGAAGCAATAGTTCTAGATGATTTAACAAATGACACTGCAAGGCTTCCGGTGTTGTACATCACCAACATGGCACACAATCAAAAGCCCTTCCTGATGGAAAGGCACCTTTACTTTGGGCACCAAGAGGAAAGCAAACAGCACCACGAAGCTATCGGAAGCGGCTCCCGACTGTCTGCAGCACCCATCGTTCGCAGGAGCAACGATGGGAATGGGTGCGGGGTGAAGTCGCTGGACACGGTGCCTGCGTCACACCAGGCGCCCGCTATACAAGCCCAACGAAGGGAACCATCAGCTGGCTCACACAGCTAAGAACCACCACGTGGACTGACCAAGGCTTCTTCCCTATAATGTTAGGGTTAGATAAAATCTGATTTTGAAATTAGCTTATTAGCAGTTTTTAATCAAAAGAGCCTTTATAAAAAAAAAAAAAGAGCAAGTCATTTCATATACAGGGGTATATATATGCTACAGAGGGTGCCAGTTCCTACATGCGAACACTTATTGCCAACATGTCTGAGTGCCGAGGGAGGGCTGTGGACAGGTTTTCTCGGAAAAGCACGTGTCTCTGCCCCCCTGGCGGAATGCCTTCAGAAATGAGTGCTAACCGAACAGTGGCTTCTGGAGCGATCTGTGCTGGGCCAGTTAGATTCAAGGCAGAGAGCTCATCAGGTGACGGACACCAATGGTTCTGGGAACCTCAATGGAGAACTCTCTGGAGGATCTTCTCAAAGGATCAGGGACCTTACTGGAAGGAGACATAAGACTAAGACCAGGAAGGATGTACTGAGGAACTGTACCCCAACGTGGCAATGCGCCTGCCTGCCCAGTCCTCTAGAGTAAATGAGGGCTGTCCTAACAAGAATTCTGTTGGCAAACCCTATTCCACCCACCCTATAGCCCTTCAGACTGCTTTTTGTTCACCAAACTCCAAGGACGGTTAAAATTAGCAAAATCGGTGTCCCTGGAGGATGCCAAAGCTCATTCTGATGTGGTGTAAATGAAGACTGCAGACTTCTCAGGGGAAGGGGTAGAGAGATGCACACAGTGCCTTTGGAAGGATACGGACCTAACTGGAGCACACATCCCGAAAGAAAAGACTCTTATTTTTAGATTTTTGCTTAGTAAAGGTCTCTGATTTTATAGCGATCCATTTTGGCTTGTCTTCGCACATTGGTATTTTGCTACCTTGTGATATTTTAATTCATCATTACATATTTACCTCATGACCAGAAAGCGGTTTTCTTAACTAAAAGCACAATGGTCTTCGTCTGAGTCCTACAAACCAGATGATAGCTTACGGAGCCTGCGTGGTGCTGCAGTACCCAAGATCTTATCAAATTGTATCTATTTAGCAGAAAATAATCATGCTATGATTTTAAGTTCAGTATGTGGCTAGGCCCTCTCAACAGAATGACTTAGGACATAATAGAGAGCTGGTTTTAAAAAAACAAAACCTCTGGGGCTGAGCCCCGGTGGCATAGTGGTTGTGTGTGGGACTGCGGCCCACTGGGTTGGTGGTTCAAATCCAACAACAGCTCTCCAGGAGCAAGGCTGGGCCTCCTACTCCCACCAGAGGGCAGCAATGTACATCCCCCCCGCCAAAAAAAAAAAACAAAAAACCTCTAATACAGCCCATGGCTTGTGATCCGTTTGGGGATTGAACGACCCTTTCACGGGGGTCGCCTAATACATGCTGCATATCAGACATTTACATGACGATTCATAAAAGGAGCAAACTTAAGAGTGGTGAAGTCACAATGAAAATCATTTTAAGGTGGGGGGGGGGTCACCACTACGTGGGGAACTGTATGAAAGAGTGGTGACACGAGGAAGGTTGAGAACCCCTGCTCTGATACGTCAGGTGACCAGTCCCCCCAGTTCCAATGTGGTCCAGTGACCAGTTCCATCTAGTCACATTGATAGTGGGGACGTCTCCCACCCATTCCCATCTAGCAAGCTCCTCAAGAACTGGACCTTTCCCTCCCCCACTGCCTTCGGTGCCCACAGCAGCTGCTGACTGCCAGTCTGCACTCTCTTCAGCGTGAAATTCGGAAGATGCCACCATGACACAAACCCCCTAGAATAAAGGCTTCAGCCACAGACAGACCCGAGTTAGCCTGCTGTTTGGTGACAGGTGCACGCGCTGGCTGCCGAAAAGTCACCCACACTCCAGCACCGTCTCCACGGGGCAGAGCGGAAGCCAGCAGCTTACCACTGGAGAAGTGCGGCCCCCTGCCGTGCGTCTTGGTCAGCGCACTCTGCACGGCCTGCTGGAAGTTTTTCCCAGGAGCCTGATGCTGGGTGTACATGGAATAGATTGAGCTTGCTGCCACCGTCTGTGGCTTCCGGAAGGGCGGGAGCAGGGTGTCCTTGGAAGGCTGCGGAGTAAAGGGCCGGACAGCGGCAGCAGGTGGGCTTTCTTGCTTGGAACCTGGAGAAAGGGTCTGGTCTTGGCCGGCTGAAGGCATGCTGGGAGACAGCAGGACCCTCTGCTGCTGTGGTCCTGCCGTTTTGGGCTTATTTCCCATGGAAGCGACCGCGGTTGAATACTGCTGAGGGCTGCCATCGGCCCGACTGTCTGACGGTGACGGATTAGTTTGTCCAAAATAGGGCAAGTTAATTTGCTTGGGTTTGGTAGGAACCGGAGGCGGCACTTTCACACCGTTTTTATTGATAACCTGTAACACACGATGGAAAATCAGTTACGAGGAGGAGGACTGTGGAAGAGGATGACCTAATTTCACCAACGGCTGCGTATGCTGACCCTGCTAAAAAAAGTTACCGCTAAAGGCTTGAACAGCTAACAAGTGTGCATCCCTGGGCGAAGTCATATTTAGCAGTGGACTTTAGGAAGGCGGGGCCATCCCTCCCCTCCTGGCCTCCACCTCCTGTTTAGGCAACTCTATGAACATAAAATACAAACATTCCAGGAAATAAAAAGACATTCTTGTTCATTAAAACTCCATTCAGTCCAGACCGATGTGGTGGAGGGGAAAGAAAAAAAAAAACCTTGCTAACTTGCTGAATTTAACCTATAACCTGGTTATCAAAGGCTACAGATTCACCACACACCATCACTGATATAATCTGAGCTCCACATTCCAGAGAACTGAGATAGGCGGAGGGCAGGAATACAAGTTTCTTCCAAGCGGCTACTTTTTCTAGGGAATCACATGAAAGACGACTCAGAGGCAACAACTATTTCAGTCATTCTTGTCTCCGGAGAGACCGCAATATATTCAGGCCACAGAAATAGAAAAAGCAGGATGTTCTTGCGCATTGTGTCCGCTCTCCTCCTGGACACACTGAAACAGCGACTACATCTTCAAAGCCAAGTGTTCTTGGAAATACCTGCGCATCCCGAAGGATATCTTCGCTGCTCTGATTTTTCCTCAGGGCACCAAAGGCAGGCGGGGCAGCGGACTGGTCGACTGTGTCAAACATGGAGAAGGGACGAACTTTCTTCTCCTTCTCCCTCAGCGAGATCTCCCCGTCTTCACCTGCGGACAGAGCATCACACTCACTTTCCAACTGCCTGACAAAATTCCTCTTCCTACTCACACGGATTGTTGCACCTAACTTTTCTTGAACCTCCCCCCACCGTGGGTTCCCAAGAGTACAAATTCACTACGTCTCCTGTGTTTAAAATAAAGAAGTCAATGAAAGAATCCTCCAAGTGCTATCATTTAACTTAGTTCTCAGCTAGAGGAAAGGTAGCCTGGGGTAAAAACCCAAACACGAAATCCGAGATTTAGCACACTAGAAAACACACTATCTTTAAAGTATATAAGCTTTGGCCGAAAACCAAGGAAGGGCAGCTCGGCAGGAAGACTGGGTGAGTGGAAACAGGAAGGCCTGGGGGAGAAATGGGGAGAGGACCGACCCATGGCTAGGACAACCAACTCGTAAGAACACTTTGTGCACTGGTTGGAAAACAAAGGGGCTCGTAAACTTCCACCTACAGCATGGTAAGATGATTGTTAGAAAGGGAAAGCACAGGCCTCTGTGGATGAATGACCACAGAGTCGCTCAGGAACATCACAGCCCACCCTTACCTTGTTCCGGGGCGCTCCCCGGGCTGGTAGCAAAACTCTGGCTGGGAAAAAGGTCTGCATTTGAATGATTCCACTCAAGGCCTACCGGATGGATTTTCGAGCCTGGAATTCGAGGGGAAGCAGCTGTAAATAGCCCCACACTCTCAGTCCATTTTTTCATGACTTATCTTGCTAAGAATTTTAACTTCTGAAGAACAGCTTCCAAACAGACTCACAACAATGTCCCAAAACATTTATTTAGAAGATACTGTACCAGATTCCTATTTCTAAGTGACCACGTTCCCCTTATGCATGCTATTTTAAACGAATTCTAACAAATGCAAAGACTGAGCTCACCAGTCAGGGTCACCACCCTCGCTGTGTAAGAAAACATCACCCGGACAGAGAAGGGTGCCCGAAGTAGCCCAACCCAGGGCCCAGCACATACCCAGAGAGACGGGCACAACCAAAGGGTGCTGACCTTGAACCCGTGACTCCCACACACCCCGGGTAAGGAGGCTTTTTCCTACACGGGCATACTCCTGTCAGAGCTCGGCCTGGCATATTCCTTACGGACACAACATTAACTCTTTTCCAGTAAAGCGGCATTTCTTCACAGCAGTTATGACAGCAAAATAATGTTTTTTTTCAAAGTTGCTTTACACAATAATGATTAAGACGGAAAAATAAAGTATGATGGTTTCTTTCCAGGGGCCTGAACGACAAAATCATTCAAGGATGCATTTCCTCTCCCCCCAAGCTCCCTTTCTCCTCCCCCTAAAAACTGTCGTGGGCCGACCCAGACCACAGAGATACAAAAGGCAGCCCTTAAGCACAGAAGGCAAGGGGCTGTCTTCGTGCCATTCACCTCGGAGGCTTCTGCCTTCAAGAAGTCCCTGCGTGAGCACCCAAGGCACAGCCACACCCGCACAGTCCCTAACCCCTGGCTGGCTCCAGAACAACTTGTACCGCTGAGCTTTTACACAGAAAGAAACGTCCTCAAGTCCTTTCTTAGTGCCTGGTCAAAACGCCCTCACTCACAAGACGGAACTTAACAAAACAATCTTCAGGTTTGCAAAATTAATACAGCTTGCTACTTTGCCAGGGTTAAAAAGGAACATGTTGCACTAGCGGAGAAGACCAGGGTTTTTCAGAATTTAAAAATGAACAAAGAGATACAATCCCCGATGTTCCTGTTGTTTGCTTCTGAAGCCAGACACAGGAGAAGGCCTTCTTGGGGAGCTTGGGAGGCTCCCAGTCTTACCTTTGGCTTGTGCGGCGGCCCCGGCCCTCATGTTTGGCAGTGTCTGCATTTTCGGAAGCCCCTCGGCAGCCTGCATGGCCAAGGCCCCATCCGGCAGGGCTGGTTTCACCAGGAGCTCCGGCCTTGAGGGCATCCGCGGCATGGTGGACGACTGGATGTAGGGGCCCACGGCAGCCACGCGACTGGGCGCTGCCCCCGCCTGCTGGGGGAGGTTCCCGTCAGGGGAGACCTTGGGAAGAGAGAGCACAGGTCTGGCTCTGATTGCATCATGAGCTCCGGAAAAGTCAGGTCTCTGACGCCGTACCCTTTAGTCTTTTTTTTTTTTTTAATAAACACCCTCAAGATCTATGCCCGAATCTACCCAAAAAAATGCCCCCAAACAAAACCACTCACAGCGAAGCCTCACCCATACTCTGTCCCCAGACTTCAAATGAAAGGCCCAGCTCCCCGGGCAACGGCATTCTAAGGGGAACAGAGTCCCGGACTCTTTGGCAGGGTCCCTGATGGTCAGAGCCTCTCTTCTCCAAGGACCTGCTTCGCAATGGCTCTGGGGGGGCCACGGAGGCCAGCTGACCGCGCGGGGCTGCCCAGCGCCCGCCCCACTTACTGGCAGGTTCTCCTTCTGCTGGAGGGCCGCCTTCTTCTTCCACAGCCGGTCCCTCAGCTCATTCACGCGCTTGTCCATGATGGCCACCTCAGAGTTGCGCTTGTTCAAGCAGTCTCTCTGCTGCTGCAGCTTGGCATTCTGCTCCTGGTTCAGCTTGTTTCTTAACTGGGGGGGAGAGGGGGTGGCAAGGAGCAGGAGGAAAAAAGTCTCGGATGAGCCCGGGGATACCCAGGAGATAGTTTTTCAGGCTGTGACGGTGCCTGCCCCCTCCCTCCCACAGTGCTCCTCCGGGTTTCTAGGGAAGGGACGCCTGTGTCAAGCCAACAGCAACAGCTGCGAGTCACGACTTGAACTCAGGGGCAGAGCGGCCATAAAGTGAAGTCTGGATGCGCTGGGGCTTCAGCAGCCTTCCCTCGGAGGAGAAAGCCACCAACGGCGAGTTCCCCTCTGCCGCTGACCTGAAAACTTGATGCCCCTCGGGAGTCCTGGGTGGGGCTGTTACCCTCTTGGCTGCTAACTGACAGCCTGCTAACTGACAGCCTGCTAACTGAGGGTTCAAGTCCACCCTCAGGCTCCCAGAAAGGTCTGATTTCAAAAAATCAGTCACAGGGTGTGGAGGGGGGCGGGGGGGGGGGGGAGCAGGCTGTGCTGAATCACCACAGGGGTCTATAAAGCTAGCCAACAATCATCTAAAATGCTTCTTTTAGTTCCTCCCCGTTCTGGGGGGTGAGGCTAGGGTGGAGTGGGGTGGAGGGGTGTGTGTGTGTGTGTGTGTGTGTGTGTAGTGGAAATGAAGAAAATCAAATAGTCAAAAAAACAAGTAGTGTAAGGGACTGTGTGAAGCTTATGCCTCCAGTACTGAATCAGAAGAACTCAATGGTACCAGGCTACCACCAGCCACCAGTTTGCTCAGGAAGACAGAAGACCCTCAACAGAGTGGAAAAAAACCACCAGAGACCAGTGCCAGTGACCCCATTCGGACTCACTGTGGCTCTGCAGGACAGGACAGAACCACCCCTGCGGTCCGAGACCGTCACTCGCTAGAAGAGTAGAAAGCCTAACCTGTCTCTCTTGGAGCAGCGGGCGGTTTCAAACTGCTGACCTTGCAACTTGCAGTAAGCAGGTGATGGCGAAACCACTATGCCTAAAGGGTAGCATCTGTCTCCCCCCCCCCCCCCAAACAAAGCCCCACGGGCAGAAAGGGGCCAGGCAGGAGAGAGGGAGGAAGGGGAGGGGTACTGTTACCCGGAGGGGGCTCCCGGGGCTATGACACAGTGCAGACTGAATGGAAAAGGCATTTGCTTTGTGAGCTGTTATCCAAACCACAGTGTGAAAATCCATGAAAATGGAATTGAAAATAAAGGTTTAGCTCAATACGGAGAGCGAGAAAAGGGAAGAGCAGAGAGAGGGAGGGAGAGTGAGAAGAGCAATGCTCCTGGGCCGCACGCAGGCATGGTGACTAGAGGTGACTGGAGGCTGTGAGCAGCTGCTGAGCTGACACCGACTCAGGCCTGTGACGCGGTGAGCAAGAAGCACGACTGCCACAGGGTCTGCAGCCGCAGGTCACACTGCCTGTCTTGTGAGGTGCTCGGGGCGGAGCTCGACCCGCCAACCCCGGGGCGCCGTTGGTCCAGTTGCCAGGGAGGGAGTCGCCGGGCTGGCTTACCTGCAGCTCCTTGTACAGGCGATCCAGCTCGGCCACCGCGGACTGGCTGTCGTGGCGGCCATCGACCCGGCCGTTCTTCAGCATCTCCAGCTGCCTGGTCAGCTCCTCCACTTTGGACACGGCCAGCACCAGCTCCCTCTGCTTCTGCTGGAACAGGCTGTTCATCTGCTCGATTTCCTCCACTGGGGAGAGAGTGGACAGGCACGCGCGTGGAAGAGGGGAACAATGAAGGGCTTCTTGTGAAGCCACGCTCGACAATACACTTTCCAATCAGAATGAAGGGGCCTTTCAGAGAGACCCAAGGCCAGCCCATTTCTTTTAGAAGCAACTCAAACAACAGGAACATCTCTGTTCATTAAAAACCCTTGCCTTGACCAGAACTCTTGGTCAAGGAGGAAAAAAAACAGTTCTCTCATGCTCTCAGATTCAAGTCAAGAAGAAAACCCACACTCTTTTCAGCAGCAAGCCATCGGTTGATGGCCCTACTTTGTCTACGAAGTGATCTCCCGCAGGAACAACAGAGGTCTCCTGCGTTTAAATGGAGCCTGTTAAGCATGATTCAAAGTCAAGGAAGCTAAACCTCAGAGCAAGGTCTGCTTTCCTAAGGAATCTCTACAACTTATATTCGTCAAAAATGTGCTTTGGGGTTGTTGTTTTTAGTAACAATAAAATCCATAAAAATCACACACACAGGGCTGAGCCCCGGTGGCGTAGTGGTTGTGCGCGGAACTGCGGCTCACTGGGATGGAGGTTCAATTCCGGCTCCCAGGAGCAAAGGCTGAGCCTCCTACTCCCACCACCTGAGGGCAGTGATGCCTAAAAAAAAAAAAAAAAAAAAAATCACACACACACACACACACACAACGTACTTCTCAGTCAAGAAATATTGGGGGAGGTGGCAAGGAAGGATCTCATTTTTCAAAGGTAGCTTCAATTCAAAGGGACCGGCAGCGTCAGAACCGTAGCGCACTCACACTCCCCACGTCTTTCGACCTCTGCCTGTGAATTGCACACAGGTTGACCGAGCAGGGAAGATGCCCACCCGACAGTTCGTACCTGTTTGGCTTCCACTCACTGACTGCCATCTCATCCCCCACCCCACCCCGCCTCCCTGGTGCCATTCCTCCTCCTCCACCTCCTGAATCCTGTCCTGCGGGCTGAGCTCATTTCACAAGATAAAGGGTTCTCATCTCGGGACTTGCACCAGCCTCCACCCAACCAACGGGTCTGGTGGGTGTGCTTTAGGATTCCAGGACTGTCCTTCCACTTCTTCTCTCACTCTATCCGGGAATTTCTAAGGTGGTCCCTATGAGAGCAGTGGGCCTCGTAGCCAGGCACCAATCACATTCTTCTGGTCTCAGGGGCGTGGAGACTACAGTTCATGTGGCCTATCTTGGAAGAAAGATGAGGTTCTGTTCATTCCCATGAAGAGCTGCAGTCTCGGAAACCCACGGGGGCCCTCCTTTCCTGTCCGATGGGGTCGCTGTGAGTCGGCACACAGGCGATGGCAGTAAGCTTGGTTGGGTCCTGCTACCCCATAAGACGAATTATTTCCATGTGTCTTCCTTTTCTTCCCCTTCTGCCTCGACAAGGAGAGGCCAACAATGAGCCCTTGGCAGCTCCACCACACCGTTACAAACATCCTGTTGTCGGACCAACTGTATTTATAAGCATAGTCCCGCTCAGCTTTACACACCCATACAGCCTGAGTGAGCACCTACCCAGGCACCTACTCAGTCCCTGTTACTGTGGGACCGTGCCTCTGACAGTATGCACCTCAGATCCCTTGAACGGGCTAAGATCTGCAAGGTCAGCAGTGCGAACCCACCAGCTGATCTGCAGGAAAAAGACAAGGCTCCCCCCCCCCCCCCATCTCCTGTGAGTCTCTCCCATGGGACCAGTTCTTGTGCCAGTGCGGTTTGGTTTGCCTTTAACTCTCGCACCCTTCCCGTTTCGAAAACCCTCTTCTGACATGACGCACAGAGTCCCAGCACCATTTTCTTCTCACTTACGAGCCCGGCGTGTCCTCCAACACCACACAGACCTGAGGACTGCCAACTCACCCAGCTTGCCATTGCTTAGTCTCTTCTGTTCCACGTGACCCTTAAGGGCTCTCACTTTCTTCAGCTTCGCTTCCTGACTCTCGGCTATTTCCTTGAGCCTTTTAAGCTTCTCCTGCTCCGCAGCTTGCTGCTGCTGCCGCTGATCCTGTTGCTTCAAAAACTTTAAGCGCTGTTCCTGAAGAGAAAGATGATCATCAGGTGTGTCTCCCGCCAGAGAGTTTCACCACCAATGCAAATAACCTGGCCACAGCGCTCAGGTGCCCAGGCTTCAGGGCCTGGCACGGTGTTCGGGCCTCACCATCTGCCCTGGGAGGAGTAGCCATCAGAAGCTCCCAGGAAGACTGCATCAAAGAGACACTCCTGGGCCCAATCCTCAACTGTACTATGTAGAACTTCTTAGGGCAGCAGTTCTCAACCTCTTGGTCATGACCCCTTTGGGGGGGCCGTGAATGACACTTTCACAGGGCTCGCCCGATTCATAACAGTAGCAAAATTAGTTATGAAGTAGCAATGAAAAATTTCATGGTTGGGGGTCACCACAACATGAGGAACTGTACTAAAGGGGCGCGGCATTAGGCAGGTTGAGAACCACTGTCTTTGGGAGAAGATCCAGGAATCCGTATGACTAACACAGGAGACCTCATCCAGCAAGTCCTCAGGAAAACTAGAGCTGGCTTTCATGACCCTGCCAGTTCTAGGAAGGCATGTGTGTAGTAAAGCTAGGAGGCGATATAAGAAAGGGGCTCAAGTAGAAAATATTTGGAAATGAAGATGGCAACATGTGTACAAATACGCTTGATACAAATGATATACTGAATGTTATAAGAGCTGTAAGAGCCTCCAATAAAATCATTGAGGGGACGGAGAAGGGACTAAATGTACCATCGTACATGTGACATCTGGCTTGCTACTGATGAGCAGGTAGAGATGGGGGGCGGGGGGGGGGGGAGAGATAGCACATCCATCCTAAGATGGATGAAGAGCAGAAGCCCAGGGATCAGAGCCTCCCTCCACAGCCGACCTGGACTCTGGCCTTCAAGCATGCCACACGGTGAGAAAAAAGATCTTATTAACACCAGCCCTCGATGGTCTTTCTGTGACCCCCACATTGGATAGCTGAAGCAGGGGGTGGGGTTCCTCACTGAGAACTGGGGCCTATAAGTAGCATCTACCTCCACAAGGCTGAAGTGATAGTCAGATGACAGTGAAATGTGAAACTCTTTAAGAGACACTCTCAATACAGAACAGCGGAAGCAAACCTGCCCAAGAAACACCTTACCACCTTTCAAAAACTACGATTATTCAACCGAAAAGTTAATTTTATTAGGTCAAAGTGTATCGCTCAAACGAGCAGAACCAAACTATTCATCACAAAGGTCTTCTCAGGACTACCTGTTGAAAAGAATGCAAAGAATGCCGAAATCAGCTCCATTCAAGGATCCTAAGGTTAGAAATAGATGATGCAACCATCGACCTTTTTATTTGAACCTGTATTCGTGATTCTCCACATGTGCAACATTACTCTTGAGCCTGACCTCCAAAATCACAGAAGAGTAGAACCCCCTCCCAGACCTCTTTAATCTGAGTGTTGTTTAACCAAGCCCCCAGGCCCCTTCATGCGCCATGAGAAGTTGAGAAGAAGCAGCCTGACTGTGGACCAGCTGGAGTCTGGTCCTATAAATAAGATCGGGGCCACAGGACTGCCAGGAGGCAGGAGGGGCTTCAGAAGCTTCATGGACAACATGTGGCTTGAACTAGACATCCGGTTTAAATGCAGGCCGAACAACACGCAGTGGGACTGCTTTTCATAAAAATGGGACGGCATCTTGCTCAGGGACAAAACGACGATTAGCATGTGCATGGATCATATTCCCAAATAAAGGCAGGCAGTCTGTCACTGGTGCCAGGCAGCAGCCCGTGACAGTGTTGGCATTGGTAAACTGTACAGTCCCTCTTGCGGCAGTCAAGATTGTCGATCAGTGCAGAGCAGGCCTTGGTGCTAAAGTTAGAGGCCCTTTACTCCCGTCCTGCTTTGCTGCTCCCCCATGCAACATGGTGAGTCTTGATCCAAATCAGAAGTTGGGAAGGTCTGGAACAATTGGAATGATTTATGGCGTTCACGCTTGACACACACACACACACACACACACACACACACACACACACGTTTCTACAAAAATGCTAATCCAAGGGGAAGAAACTGTCATAGGAAAGTGACTTTGGGTTCACAATATCAACTCTTATCTGTGAGCTAACAGGCTTATAAGTCAGGGAGGAATGTGAACAGCTTTCCAGCTGTACGATCAGTGGTAGCCTAGCTGCTAGGTCTTTATGAAACAAGTCATTACCTTGGTAGCCAGCATTTGCTGCTGGGCCTCAATCTGCTGCTGCTGGCGAGATGCCATTTCCTGAAGTTCAGCAAGGGTCAGGTCCGTCCTCGGACTGCTAACCTGTGAGCAAACAAAGGACAGGACTTCCTCTAAAGGGATCTGAGATGCTGCACTGACAGGCCTACCTGGAACCGGATTACATTGTATCCACCTCGTTCAAAGACACAATTGACTTAAGAAGCAACATGGTAAAACATCTTAGTAGACAACCAAACCATCTTTAATTTTTCTTTTCTGTTCTTTTTTTTTTTGGGTGGGGGGCATCACTGCCCTCTGGTGGGAGTGGGAGGCCCCGTCTTGCTCCTGGTGAGCTGCCGTTGGATTTGAACTGCCAAGCTAGTGGGCCTCAGTCCCGCACTCAACCACTACGCCCCGGGGTTCAGCCCCAATTTTGCTTTTCTCAACGGTGAAAAATAACCTTCTAGGTTGTAAACTGTAAGGAAGTTATTCCAGCAGCCAGGAATAAGCACGGCACCATATAGGACCACCTTGTTGGGAGTGAAGACGAGGGCAGGGATTTGTGAATTGGGCTGCTTGGCAGTTCAAAGCACCAGCCCGGCCCAGGCAGCACTCACCTCCTCCTATCCAAGTGCCCTGCCTGGGAAAGCACAAGGAGCAGTTCTCCTCTGCCCTGGAGGGTTGATGTGGGTCAGAATTAACTCAAGACAGCAGGCTTAGTGATTAATTGTATTAAACATGAAATTTGGGGGTATTGGTAGCAAATCTAGAATAGGGTCATAAGGTCAACCATTAAAAACAGTAGCACTAGGGCTGAGCCCCCGTGGCGTAAATGGTTGAGTGCAGGACTGCAGCTCATGGGCTTGACGGTTCAAATCCAGCAGCGGCTCTCAGGAGCAGCACTGGGTATCACCCACGACCACCAGAGGTAGTGATGCCAAAAAAAAAAAAATAGTAGCACTAGAAAATTCAAGACATGCTGGGTCATCAAGAACCAAGTCAAGATGTGCACTCTCACAACTTCTCTGTCGCCAGTATGACACAATGAGAAAGAGCATGAAGCAGCCTCTAAACTGCAGAGAAAGGGGTTAAGCTGCACCTACAGACAATGTGTCAGCTAGGCAACGGGTCCTCTGGCTCTCCAAGAGCGACCCAAACTTAGAAGCTAGTGTAGCAAGACTGCAGGATAAAAGATCAATATACAAAAGTCTATTATACTTCTGTATACTACTAGCAAACTATCAAAATAAAAAAACTACCTCTTACAAATGTCTACAACTTGTCCACTGAACACCACAAAACATAGCTTCTTTAGTGTTTTGTGTTCTCAAATAAATCTGAGAGCCCCATCTGAGGGTGATGCCATCTGTCATCGTGAGCAAAAAAGCTCAGTAATAGTAAGAGGTCATTTGCTCCCAAACTGATCTATATTTAATGGAACCACCACCACCCCAAGGAAAAATCCCTACAAGCTCTTTTGTAAAACTGCACAAGTAGGGCTGAGCCCCGGTGGCATAGTGGGTGTGCGCGGGACTGCGGCCCACTGGGATGGAGGTTCAATTCCGGCTCACAGGAGCAAAGGCTGGGCCTCCTACTCCCACCACCTGAGGGCAGTGATGCCTTAAAAAAAAATTTTTTTTTAAAAACTGCACAAGTATGGACTGAGCCCCGGTGGCGTAAGTGGTTGAGTGTGGGACTGCGACCCGCGGACTTGGCGGTTCAAATCCAGCGGCAGCTCTCACGACCACCAGAGGGCAGTGATGCCCCCCACCAAAAAAAAAAAAAAACTTCACAAGTAGGTTCTAATTAATATAGAAATACAAAATGCTTTAGGAAAACAATAAAATTGAATTTACTTGACTTCAAGACTTAGAAAGTCCTAACAATCAAGATATTTTAAAAACTACTGTCAGCAATATAAACCGAGTTCAGATACAGACCCATATATGGCCAACTGTTTTTAGACAGAGGTGTACAGCAATTAAGTGGAGAAGGAAACGTCTTTTCAACAAATTCCATTTGTTCTTTCAATTTGGGGGCAGAATTCATGTTGCTTGGATAGGAGCTATTTTCATAATGATGTCTTACCAGTGTTGTCTCACACCGCTGCCTATTCGGACATGAGATGTACCAAATAAGTACAAGTTCATTTTAGTGAAAAAAAATTGAAGCCAATGCATAATTTTTAAATACGCATTCTCATAAACTTTTCAAAGATCTTTTGTATAAACACATGCTAAGACCTATCAAATTATATACACTCTAAATATGAGCGGGTTACATGTCAATTACACTGCAGTAAAGCTGCCTTGTCTTTTTCAAATACTAACCTCCAGGGGGGCGAGGGAGGGGAGAATATTAGAGAAGATTTAATCAAAGCTCATTAACAAGACTATTTCTAACATCCACTCATCACTGTGAGATAAATATAAAATATAAAATATAAAAAATATAAAATATAAAATAGGAACACACACAAATATGGTAAAAGCAAATGATTTCTTAGATTATTTGGCCTCTAATATAAACTTGTATAGGCTGAAGAAAGAGTCCTGGTGGTATAGTGGGTTACATGCGCAGCCACTAACTCCAAGGTCAGCAGGTCTCAACCACCAGCCACTCCTCCAGAAAACTACGAGACGTTCTACTCCCATAAGCAGTTCCAGTTCCAGAAATGCACAAGGCAGTTCGACCCTGTCCTGCAGGGCCACTGCAAGTTGGCAGTGCTTCAAGAGCAGTTGAATTTGGCGTCTTGAATGCAGGTTAAAGAAGGTAATTCAGCTAAAGTCTAGCGAGCAGTATTACAAATTCTTGGATTCTGAAAAGAAAGTATCTCTGAAGAATACCAGCGTTATCTGCTAGGGCACTAGGAACCATCACTACTACTTTGGTTTTCTCTGTTTCTGAACAAGTCGCACACCACAATGAACACATCTTCCAGTTTGTTTAACATTTACTTTGTTCTTAATTAGGTGGTACCTTTGCCAACCTAGAATTAAAATCATCATTCAAATGAAGAGTGTCTTTACAAATATAAGCTTTTAAATGGAGGTCATCCTTAACCCGTTGAACAAGAAATTAAAGACCAATGAGTTTGAAGAAGGTCCAAGAGAGCAGTATGATCATGGGAGAGAAGTGTAGTGTGGGTAAAACAGCCACTTACGCCATTCTCCTTTCTTCGGTGTTCACCGGGAACTTTTACACCAGTTCGTTTTACATTTGGGTCCTGAGACCTTGGTCCACATACTAAGCAAAACAAAATTCAAAGTACACATGATCACTACAGTCGATGGATCTTACATACAGACAAGCTCATTTCTAAGTTCTGATGCTAACTGCTGTTGGGTCCTTGAGGTTGAAAGCATACTTATAACAACATATTTTCTAACAGCAATGAGCTAATTTCACAATCCAGCATTTGTGGGCAAATTAATTTCTTGGGATGCAAAATCGTCAACACTAATAAATACTACAAGCCAAATGCCCAACAAGTAACCAACAAGATTTATACCAAAAGAGGGGAAATAAATCAAGAAATGCTCTCTGGATTGATGGGAGTCAGTCACCCATTGGATTATTTGCTCTCCTACCCCACCATGCCCCAACTCTCTCTCCCTGAAATTATCATCCTATTTGAGAAGGGGCTCTTTTGTTATGCTAATGATGAAAGATTAGTATAGCCGTATTTTGAGTCAATCTATCTTTTTTTGACAACTCTTTATTGTGACTTCAAGGACGGCTTACAGAGTAGACCCTCAATCTTACATTCAAGAATTCACACACGTTATGTTCTTCATTCCAATCCCCATAATGGAACACCACCCGCCTCACTGCCTCCCTGGGTTTGCTGCTTCCCCCCCCCCTTCTGAACTTTCATCTTTGGGCAGACGCTGCCCTACTGATGGTAAATGGTTGATTATTCTAGGGTGGGTGCACTTTCCTAGTGTTATTGTTCCCACTGTTTTCCTGGCTGTCTGTTGTTTGACAGAAAATTAAGTTCTGTTCCAGATCTAACGAGTGATTAAGGGCCATGGACTCGGGAGTCCTAATCTAGTCCAACCGCAAGCCTGGTCCCTTTTAAGATTTTCCTTTTTGTTCCACATTTCTCTTCAGCGCTATCTCAAAGCTTCCCAAGTAGTCCCTTTCAGACAACTGATAGTGGTGGTCTGGCATTAACTTGTTCTGCTGTGTTTTCAAACACAAATTACATTTATTAAAAAGAAAGATTTAAAAAAATCAACTCATCCTTGGGCTTATCAAAAAAGTGTGTAATTTACAGGAGGAGGAAATAAATGAAAACAAAAGCCCTGTTTGGTTTTGTGGTAATTGGGAAGTACAATAAAATATTCCCCACTTACTTATGGGTAAACTTTCCCTTTTCTTAGTTTGGGGAGATGCAAATTACAAAAATATTGTTCTGTTTGCCCTTTTTTGGCTCTAATAATTTCTTAGGCTAAAATATATGGTCTCTGTACAGGTTAATGCATCAGAAAGGGAAAACAGTCTGCAACCAACACATTACAAGCAGTTTCTGGGTGATGACAGTCTGGTTTACAGCTTACACTGACATACAACCCAGTTAAAAACCACCCTCCGTGATGTTTATTATACTACTCATTTTTTAAAGTACAGGCAGTGGTTTGTAATAACACGTGGTACTTTGCAAGTGCATAAAAAAATACTATGGCAATATGATGCTAAAGATGCTCCAGCATACCTGTGTTTCTTTAATGTTTTCATGGACAGAGAAGTACACTATATTCTAAGACAAGCAAGTGACCAACTGGGCATCCCTGAGTCTGCTGACTGAGATACACATTTGAATGAAAGATAGACTTAGGAACAAGACTCATGTGTACTCTAGGGGCAGTATACGAAATAAAAACTCTCTGCAGAAATGTTCTACACCTCTCCAAGGGAGGCCTGGTGGGCTAGGGCTACTAACCACAGCATCAGCTATTAGACCCATCAGCTGCTCCAAGGAAGAAGGATAAGGCTTCCTGCTCTCCTGAAGCGTTCCAGCCTCGGAAACCCACGAGGGCAAGTCTACCCGGTCCCGGGGGGCTGCCACGAGCCATGCGTCCAAGTCAACTCAATTGCATGAGAGACTTCCCCCAAATTAGAAAAAGCATTAGATTACCTCCAAAGAAATGTGAGGTCAAAAGTCTCTTTTGAGTCAACTGTCTGCTGTACCAGACACACTCACACATTTCTGTAAGCATACACCTTATGTCCCTCCTCAGAGTCGGGCAATTACTGACCTATCTGTCCCCCAAGTGTTATGCTATATTTTTAAAATATTACTCCAGCAAAACAGCCATAATATTTCTGCAAGAAGCGAAAAAACCCTATTCCTGAAAAATAAGAACAATCGTTTTCCTTATTGCCTCAAAGAGAGAACATTTAACTGGCTTCTCCTTCAGATGTTCAACTGTATCACAATGGTAAGAAAAAAAAGGGGGGGAGGTTCCACAGATTTCCTGTCACAGGTCTGAGTTAAATTGGAAGAATAGGGTTAATAATTCCCTTATCTCCAATAGAGAAGTCTATGATAAAAATGTTAACTCTCCCACCCCTGGTGGTGCAGTGGTTAGCATTGGGCTGCAATGCACATGGTCCGCAGTTCAAAACCACCTCAGAAAAAAGACTAGGCTTTTCTATTCCTGGACACAGGGACAGCCTCTGAAACTCACAGGGCTCACCCTGAGTCAGCTGCAGGAAAGAAGGGCCCCAACAAGCAATGGTGCCGTGCCCTGGGGCAGACACTATGTGGCACTGGTGCTGTGCTACATTGTAAAACCAGCGCCTTTATCTTCAGATTCTATTTCTCACATTACAGGCACGCTGAAACGGCATATTGCACTATTGAGAGGCTATTTAATAATTTATCCAGGGCCATACAAACAGGTTGGTGAACTGGTAGATCAGTCCAACTTGTTTGTCCGAAAAAAGATGCTTGCAGACATACATATCCAGAAAGAACATAGAAAGGAAATGTCATTCACATGTAAAGGGTCAGGAAAGGACGTGGGTTCATTTACAGCAGCACTGCACACACCAGGGGCAGGGATGCTGGTGCTGGTGCAGGTGCATTGTCGGGTTCCACTCTGACTCTGCCTCTGGCTGTGTGGCCTCTGACAAGTCACCTAACCCCCAAGTACCGGCACTTCTCATTTGCCGAGCGGAAGAAGCCAGGCAAAGACCCTGCACACTCTCCCTTTAATCACTTCTTAGCCGCCTGCCGTCTCAGGAACACTTGCCATAATGAAATCATGTGTTACCCTCAGGCTTCCATTTTTAAATTTGGACTTTTTTGTTGTTCTGGGCATCACAATTCTGGCTTTCCGTGAGGGCAGATCTCAGGCTAGCAGTTTGCGCCTACAAAAGCTCCAGTCATAGGGGAGACTTTGCCCTCCTCCAGCCCACAATTTCTCCACCCTTAGTCTCTGTCTACCCTTCTTTATTGTCTTTCTGGTCAGATCCTCAGGCACTAAAGATAGGACTCTCTACTCCCTGGTCCTCTGCGCCTCACCTCCAAGTGCCACCTTTGTTCTCGATGATTTTACTTTTCGTGTGGAAAACCCATCACAACGTGGCCTGCTCCTCCTCTACTCTGATTCGCATCACAGCTCATCACAGGATGACTCCCATGACCTACAAGGACCAGACCTCTGGAATTGTAGCTTCAGAGGTTCTACTTTTTGGCCACAGTTCCCTCTCAAGTTGCCTGTCACTCGTCATTTCCCCTCATTCCTCCTGTTTTCTGAAACTTCTAGCCTCTTAACCACGTCTGCTTCTCCCACAGGCTCCTTCTGATCTGCCCATCTTCTCCACCCGCTTAACATCATGGTCCAACCTCTATCCTCCAGCATCCTCCTATCCCAGTCCCACTGGCTTTCACTGTACTTGTCTGGCAGACTCCGCCCTGGGATCAACCCCACTGCTTGCTCCTCCACTTACCACGCCACCTCAACTCAGAACAATGGCGGGAAATGCGCCCGGTCTCATGGCCTCTCATCGCAGTCAGCCTCCAAAGCCACCAGAAACCTGGTGTCCCTGGTCGGCATCCACCCCTGCCCTGCACAGCAGCTCCAGCCCCCAGGCCCCAGCATCATCTTCAGAAGAGAAGTCCCTCAACGGGATCCCCAAAATGCACACATTGACCTGTCCCTACAGCCACGTCCTTTCTGCCCCGCTCAAATGGAAGGCGCCTCCCTCCTTTCAAGGAGCCATCTCGCCATCCCTGAAGGGGGAGCCCTTTCGCAGCCCCCAACCCTAGCGATGATTCCCTTTTCCCGTCTATTTCCGACCTCCTGCTCTATTGACTGCTCTATTCCGCTTTAAAGGAAACAACAGCAACCCATTCATCTGCCTCCATCGTCTAACAAAAACAAACAGGCCTGTCCTCACTGTCTCTCCTCCTCCCCCTTCCCTCCCCCTCACACTTCCTGCCTCCTGACGGCACGCACCCCACTGCACAGCACCACAGCGCAAATATGTGTCATGATTCATAAGATACTAAATACCGATGTCCCTGCCAGGCGGCCGCTCGTGGCGGAGGAAGAAACGAACTTCATTCCTCTGGCTCCCAAATCGTTGCAGGACATCAAACATCCGCTCATTATCAGCAACCGGGCGTTCTAGAAGAAATGAAGTGAAATCACATTATTTGTGGACAAAAGACACAAGCCATTTGGCATTGGTGCTCCAGACAAACTTCATTCTCCAATATAGAAAATGCCTACCCCTGCCGAGTCCTCCTCTCCCCAATACTTCAAGGATCCTTGGACAATGGAGTATCACAAATGCTCCACACATAAAAACAAGGGAGGGAGAAGTACCGGACAGAGCAAAGGCTCTGGGCCGGCTGCCCGGAGATCAAGAGCCTAACCCAGCGGGTCTTTTCAAGTAAATAAGAATCTAGCATTTAACTTGTTTGCGTCCCGATGTTTCTGTGGTGGGCATGATAGCAGATACTCTCTGATGTGTAGTCTAACCCTAATGTTTTCTAACTACACATCAAAAGTTTTTAAAAATGACTTCCTAGCGACCAACTCTTCTGTCTTTGGAGGTATTTTGTGTCGCTGGGTCAAGGTTGATTCGCAGGGATTCTCCAGGCAGAGCCCAACTGCCCCCCGGGGTTCCCAGGCTGTGATCCAATGGCGCTGACGTCCCCTGTGGAGCAGCGGTGTGGTTTGAACTGTCCACCTTTTCAGTCGGCAGCTGGGTGACTGCTGAGTAGGCCACTAGAACTCCTTGACTTTTTAAGTAAAATGACTCCTTTACTCATTTAATAATTTCAAAATCAAACTATTTGAACAAACCAGCAAGCCATCCCCAACTCCCCCCCCCCCAAAAAAAAACCCTTTATTATAAATGCAAATGTAACTGTGAGGCTTCTCGTACATGCGATGGCTGGTTGTCTGAACACACAAAGAAGGGTAGGGCTAAGGAGAAACAATGCATCTCCGTGTCTCCTCTTCCAGCTTCAAGGGCTCAGGAGGTGAAACCACACGTACTGCCTGAGAAGGAAGGCAAGTAGCAGGATCCAAGAAACTCTGGTCACGTTAGTATAAATTAAATAGAAGAGAGAAGGGTAAGTCTAAAACGACTCAATTCACTTATCAGGAATCAAAAACACTCCCTGAGCTCTTTAAATAAACAATGTGGGCAGAGACTGGAGCAGCCAGGCATTCTGCAGCCAATTGTGTGAATGACCTGAAATTAAATCGGCTGACTGCAAAAAGAACGCGCAGTTCTATTTTCTGTAACAGCACAGTGAGTTGACGTAAGTAAGCCCTGCTGTAAACCAGACACCCTCGTGAAAACTCCCAAAGGCGAAGCGCTGCGGAGTACACACTCAGCAAGGGAAATTCTAAGCAGTCCCTCTTTCCCATGAAAACCAGACGGAGAAATCCCTCGGAGTCCCCAGAGACTTCAAAGGAAAAGCGGTGACCTCCAGTTTACACTGCGTCGCCTACAGCAGTGGTTTTCAACCGTCCTAACGCCTCGATCCGTTAATTCAGATCCTCATGTGGTGGTGACCCCCCCCCCACCATAACATTATTTTCATCACTACTTCATACCCGTTAGGAATCGGACAGTCCAAAGGGGTTGTAACCCACAGGTTGATAACCGCTGCTCTAGAAGCTCGGGATGGCGCTGCAGGTGCCCCTCAAAACCTGAAGTCCTAGCACTTGTACATATCAATATAAAATAAAGGCTTTCTTTGGTTATAGTACCAGAGGAGGGCAAGTCCTAACCCAGTCACTTCTAAGAAGTCCGCATCTTGTCAAAAAAGGCAAATCACTCACACACACAGAGGAAAAGCAGACAGCAACAAAGTCACCATTAGCGAACAAAGGGCCTGCTTTCCCCTTCCAGCCTCCTGCTGTGAGACGGTGACTCCCTGTTCTTTACAAACACTGGTGGCTGCTTTTCTTACCGCAACACCAGTCCCTGAGACGGAGCCTCACAGCCCTCTGATGACAAATGCTCAGGTCTGGGCTTGGGAAAGTTAAAAAAAATCCAAAGACTCTTAAAGAACTGCAACCGTCCATGAAAAAGATAATAACTGGGAAATAGAACAGAAACAAAAATGAATAGGCAAAATGCTATCAAGCAAGAAGAGATAGGTTTTTGTGAGCCCCTAACATCTTTTAAATATTGAAAAATCATTAAAATGAAAAAAAAAACAAAATAAATAGCAAATTAGAGTTGAAGAGGAAACTGGTGATGTAGAAGATCGTCGCAATCAAGTAAAATAATGTGAGAGCGATAAAGAGATCATAAAACATAAATACTGGTTAACATATACATATGTTACATATATGTGTAACATACATATATGCAAAACAGAAAAATGAGATCCAGCAGATATCAAGTAATGGTTCCAAAAAGAGAGAACAGAAAAGGAATGTGGTAGATAAAAAGAAAAGCAATGAAAAAAAAAGAAAGAAAGGAAAAGCAATGAAAATTTTCCACCAATATCGAGCAAGCACTGGAGATACAGCACTAAACAAAACAGACCCCCCCAAAAAACATTGTTTCCCTTTGGGAAATGCATAATAAATGAGATAAACATTTTTTAAAATTTATATGGTACATTCACTGACGGTAAATACTAAGAGAAATACAAGACAGAGAAGGGAAATGGGAAATGGCGGGAGCAAGTCTTGCCAATTTTACAAAGCAGCTAGAAAAGGCCCAACGCAGAAAGGGCTCTTCCAAGAAACTCCAAGTGTGAGAAGGGCCCATGTGGCTCCCTACTGAAAGAACATTCCAACCGAGGGAGCTCCAAGTGCCACTGTCACCTTGACCATGGAAAAGGCCGGGGGTTGGAGAAATAGTGGAAGACAAGTATGGCTGAAGGTGAAAAGGCCATGAAGGAAAACAGGAAGGTCAGAACGAATAAAATACTAGCTGGCCCTCCTCACTGCCATCGGGGCAGCACTGCTCCTGTGTTTCAGGATCGCTTCACAGGGACAGAAAGCCCTGTCTTCCTCCTGCTGGGTTTCGAACTGCTGGGCTTACAATTGAAAGCCGAATGCATAGCCATCACCCCACCAGGGCTCCAACCAGCCCTCAGCAGATCAAAAGGGGCCCAAGGAAAATTTGGGGTTGATAGATATGCTTATTAAATTATCATGGTAATGTGCTAAGTAATGCAAAGGTCACGTCAAAACTGTAAGTCAAACAGATTGGTCAAGAAAATTCAGGTAGCATCTGATGGGGAATTATGTCCCTAATTCATGCTAGCTACGAAGTAAATTCCAGATAGATTATAGACCTGAAAGCAGGGAAAGGAACAGGTAAAGGAGAAAGTTAGTTAGTTAGTTTGTTTGTTTGTTAGTTTGTGGGGGGCGCCTCACTGCCCTCTGGTGGTGGGAGTAGGAGGCCCTGCCTTGCTGCTGGATTTGAACCTCCAACCCAGTGGGCCGCAATCCCGCGCACAACCACTACGCCACTGGGGCTCAGCCCTGGGAGAAAGTTTTAAGACTTATGTTATGAACTAACACACCAGTAGCATTAGAATGAGGAAGGGTTTCTTAAACAAGACACAAACAGCAGTGAGCGTCATATCAGGGTGGCTGCTGTTTAAGATCTACCAAACAATAGGGGGAAAGCTATCTGAGCAAAAGAGAAAACGCGCAAAGGGTTTAAAGCAACAATTTTCCCAAATAGTCAAGGAAGAAAAAATAAGAGTACCTCATTTATAAATAGACACGACATACAGATTTAAACAACTTTTCGGCTAGTCCGTTGACAAAAGATACTTGTAGAAATAGCTGGCATGAAAACTGATAGACTCTTTGCTGTATATATTGCATTCTTAAAATGTGTGAGCCTAAGCTAAGCAATTCTACTTCCTGGTATTTAGCCTAAATAAATGACGGCACATGATCAAAAGAAGCTCCTAAGAGAACTCTGGCTGCCACCTTTGTGGTTAAGCTGCTTTTGCAGACTGACCCAATGCAAGGCGCTGCTGGATTTCCAGGCCTCTGCTCCCAAAAAGTGAGGGTGGTGGAGCCAAGGAAAACGACATGTAAGACAGCTTCAATATTTTCTCTGTTTATCATGGTACTGTTTATTCGTCCAGAGGTGGAGATTTTTATTTTCTTTACACTGAAGCTGCAGTCTTTGATCTTCATCAGTGAGCACTTCAAGTTCTCTGTAGCTTCTGCAAACACACTGCAGGTTGTTCATGAACCTTCCCCCAACCCTGATGCTGTGTTCTTTGTGTAATTCTTCTTCATATAGCTTCTCAGATTATTATTCGTCAGCTGGCAGACGAATAAGATTGGTGAAAAGGACATAATCCTGACACACGTCATTTCTGATACCCTCCTATTCTGTTCCAATGAGAGACTTGGGGTTCACGAACAAACATCCACAATCAGGTGTTTTGAACGTCCCATTCTTCTTTCTCAATGCTATCCACAGTTTACTGTGATCCGCTCACTCAAATGCCTTTGCATAGTCAAAAAACACAAGTAAACAAACATCTGGTATTTTCGACTTTCAGTTAAGATCCATCTAACATCAGCATTGATCCCCTTCATCCCATCTCCTCTTCTGAAGCCAGCTTCAATTTCTGGCAGTTCTCTGTCAATGTACTATTGTGATCATTTTTTAATTTTCCTCAGCAAAAATTATACATAAGTGATATTTCCTTTTAAATGGGCACCAATATGGGTCTCTTCCAGTCAGTGAGTCAAGTCTCTGTCTTTCAAATTCCTTGGTACAGATTCGGGAGTGCTTCCAGAGGTACACCCACTTGTTGACATATCAGCTGGTATCCCATCAATTCCTCCAGCCTTCTTTGCCAATGCCTTCAGTGCAGCGTGAACTTCTTCCTTCAATACCAGCTTTTTTTTTTTTTTAATTTCCAAGACTGGATTTTTTCAAGAACGTATTTTAAGACACATTTTGTATTGTAAAGTAAGTGAACACGATCGATTCTTAATCATATGCTACACTTCTTGAAATGACTGAACCTCAAACAATTCTTGTTGGTACTGACTGTCTATTTAAGAAGACAGAAAGCCACAGAAGGGTCACACGGAGGACAAGAGCCAGTCAGGGTGCAGTGTAGCCACGATGAAACATACAACTTTCCTCTAGTTCTCTCCCCCTCCCCAACTATCATGATCCCAATTCCATCTTACAAATCCAGCTAGACCAGAGGATAGACACGGGTACAGGTAAGAGCTGGAAACACAGGGAATCCAGGACAGATAAACCCCTCAGGGCCAGTGGTGAGAGTTTTGATACTGCGAGGGTGGAGGGAAGGTGTGGCAGAAAGAGAGAACCGAGCACAGGGATCTACATATAACCTCCTCCCAGGGGGATGGACAAGAAGGAAATGGGTGAAGGGACAGTGTACGACATGACAAAATAATAATACAACAAGAAGGGACGAGGTCTATGGTGATACCAACATTTAAAATATTTAACTGCTATCTGAAAGACAGGAGGTTTGGGGGAAAAAAAAAAAAGACACGATGATCTACTTCCCGAAAACAAGGCCACTGACAGCCATAAGCACACAGTTCCATCCCACCCACGGGATCACCATGGGACAGAGCCAATCTGACAGCAGCTGGGCTGGGCTGCTCTTACAGAGCTTACATTCTAATGCGTGTGTGTGTGTGTGTGTGTGTGTGTGTGTCTGGGGCTGGGGGGGTGAAAGATGCCATCAACACCAGACAATGAAAAAATGTCATCAGGTAGGCAGGGAGTTAAATAGGGATGATAGGCTATGAAGCTTCAGGGTTATTTGAAAGGGTCCTGAGGAAATACCTTTCCAAGTTGCTCACACCGTAGCTGAAACCAAAGTTACCAGCAATAATAAAATCAAATACACCACTGTGGAGTGGATAGCAACTCGGAAGTGGTCCTATAGGACTGAATAAAATTACGACCAGGGTTTCCAAAGCTACACATCTTGACGGGAACAGACTGCTTCACCGTGCTCCTTTGCAGAGAATGGTGGGTCTGAACTAATGACCTCGAGGTGAGTAGCCCAGCTGCGGCTGCAGCACCACCAGGACTTCCTCAAGGGAACTGGTCATGGGGGATCTGCAAGCAGAGCAACACAAGCAGTAGGAATCGTGCCAGCAGCTCTTCAGGGGGGAAAGGGTTTGGCATATTCAAGACCCTGAAAAAAAGACACAAGGTAGAGGCAAGACAGAAGATATGATCCTAGACAACGAGCTTCACAACCTACGGGGAAGAGTTTGGATTTTGTTCTATGTAGAGAGAAGGTCATTATAAAGGAAGTTTTACACTAGAAAGTAAAATGATGCCACTTTCACTGTGTCAAGGGCATGAAAATGATCTTTATGTAAATGATCTTCTTTATCAAAGCCCTCGGCCAAGCTCCCTGCCCTGGGATGGGTTCTGACTCAAGACTCTCAGGACAGAGGCCCAAGACTGTCAAATCTTTTCGGAAGCAGAAAGCCCAGCCTCAACTTTCTCCTGCCGAGTGACTGGTGGTTTTGTTTCTGTTTTTTTTTTTTTTTTTTTTACATATTTGACCTTGGGCTGAGTAGCACTATGTCTCGCCCACAGTACCTCCAGGACTCCTGGATGTAGGATTAACTCAAAGCAAACCCATGCCCATCAAGTTAATGCCACCTCTCAGCAGCCCAAGTGCTTCCAAGACTCAGTCGTTCTGGACGCAGACAGGTTGGCCTTCCTCGGATGGAGCCAGCAGCTGGTGGGTTCGGCTCCCCAGCCCTGACATTACCAGCCCAAGGCTCATCCCCTCCATGGAGCCCTCAGGGCACCTGAAGGTAGTGACAAGTTCCTTGGGGAAAGTATAGTCCACCTTCCAGAAGGTCCAACCTGAAGAAAACCAACCAACACCGATTACCAGGGTTTTCCCTGGGAGGAAGGGGAGAGCTCAGGAAGGGTGGGAGTCCAATTAGCACAGCCGACAGCTTGCCCGGCGGGCGGCTGGAGCAACAGAGGAGCAAAGGGAGGCAGTGGGGCTTCGCTCTGTCTGTGTCGCAACATGGCAGACAGAATGAAAAATCACACCCACATCTCCAAACTCCTGCAGGGTCCACAAGGAGGCATGTTAGAACTGCACGGAGGGCATGATTTCAATGCTTACAATCACGCCCGTCTAGGAGTATGCCCCTCTCTTGGCTACCGCAGTTCTTCCAATAAGATGTTTGTTCCAAAAGCATACAAGGTTTTTAAGACAGAAAAAAACCACTATGACATCCCACATTTCTAATGAAGTAAAGCCTAAACATATGGACTAGGGACTGCCGGAGGCTGGGGAAGGAGGTGTCTGTGTTAGAAGACACACAAATATTTCCTAAAATTGAGAATGGCAAGGTTTGTCTCAAGTTCTTTGGTCCTCTTATCAAGAGATTGCTGTTCAATAACAACATGGTTTGATCATGGGGTGGGGCGGATAACAAGAAGGCCCTCAATGCAGCAATGACTGACACTGTCTTGGCTGCCACAAGGAGCACGAACAGAAGCATGCGGGTGAGGCTGGTGCAGGGCTGGGCAAGGGGTCACCCTGTGGCACATCGGAAGGGTGGCTGCAGGCAGACCAGGCCACACGGCATCCGACACCAAACGGGCACAGCCTACGGAGACACGTCTACACCCACACAAGGACTCAACCAACAAGACGCATACGACGTACATGTAGACATCCTACAACTGACCATACCCACCAAGCCCCCCAGAAGCCTCTACCTCGCACACCCACAGCCCTCCCTTTGGCATGGCCTGCGATATAGTGGGGCCGTGGTGCTACTGCAGAGAAACAGAGCGCCAGCAGGCTTTCTCTAGCACAGCAAAGCAGTATTGAGAACACTTGCTCCCGGGGGACGTGCTTGCTGTTCCTTCCACGGCTTCTCTGGGGGGGAAACACCAACACTCACACACAGTGTCCCACCCACAAACCCCGAATGACAAGAATCCAGGCCCCAGACGGCCTGCGTCTCGTACCGGCACCACCCCACACTTCAGCCAAGTGACACTCGCTCTCGCCGGGCTCCTTGCACAGTCCCACCACGTCTCTGCACACCGTCTCTGGGGTGACTGGGACCTCCGTGAAGTGCTGCTCGTTGTTACTGAGGTACACGGTAAGAAACATCTGGGAAGGAAGAGGGAGACAAGACAGTTACCCAGAGATAGCGTCTGTACTGCTGACACTTACTTCCGACTCCTCTCTCCACAAGAACTTTCCCTCAATCCCTCTCTCCTCCCTGAACTGAGGCTAAGTTGTCTTACAGCACAAATATAAGATACAAAACAGACGGCTTCCTCCGCGTGAAGTCTGCCCGCAGGAGCCCTCCCCTCCTCCCCTCCTCCCCCAGGCGGTGACCAGAAGAGTGCTTAGGGACAGGGAGTACAGTCAAACGACTCAGTAGTTCAAGAGAAATCTTCTATCAGCTTTTACTTGCATCATATGTTTACGAAGTACAGGTCTCCTTGTAAGAGTATGAGTCAGTTTTCCTGTCGAAATTTAGCCCTGTGAAAAGCTGGGGCTATGAGACCTTCTCTGGTTGATGTGCAGATGCTTGTTGGAAGGCAAGATAGAAAAACATATGCTTCTGAAGGGGCTCTGGTGGAAATCTAATTTCTGGACCATCTGTATATATGAGCATTCGTGCCACCCAAAAGTCTAGTTTTAACTTTACAACAGTTTGATCCAATTCAACGCCTGCTTTAAAGCATAAAGAGGAGCCCTAGTGGCAGAGTGGGTATACATTGGGCTGGGATTCTCATGGTCATCAGCTTGAAACCACCGGAATCTCCCTGAAAGGCAGGGTTTTCCACTCCTGGAAACAGGCATAATCTTGCAAATCCACAGGGGCTAGTGGGTCTGGAGTTTTAGGCATTAACTTCTCCCAGCCTTGTGCAAGTAGAAATGACTGGGTGTTAAGCTACGATCCATCGGACCTCATACACAAACAGGCAGCAGAGTAAATCTGAACACTTACTAGCAATCTTTCTCCTAGTAAAAATAGGCACTGTAACTTAAAAACATAACTACTAGCAAAAGTTTTCCCATTTACTATGTTACCATAAATAAATAAATAAATATTCTGTTACGGTCTATTAAACTAAAGTGACCAGATGGGACAGCCCCGATTTCAAACAACTTTTCCCGTGGCGTTTTTAAAAAGTCCCGATTTTTTGAAAGAATGTACGACAAACTAGGGGACGGCGGGGGAATGGGAAGGGAACATACCCCCTTCTGAGCATCCCCCAACCCCCCCACCTCCCGCCCTGCCACCGGTCAATGGTGTTCCGATTTACCGCTGTTAAAATCTGGTCACTGTATATTAAACACAAAACTAAACAAAAGAGCAAGCACATGACTGGTAGCTGCGTGAATGAGGAAGTCCCTTGGTTCAATCAGAGCAGGATGACGTCTACAGAAGCCAAATCACCGATGGGAATTTACCCTGGGAAAACAATCCTTATAAAAGCAGAAAACGCAAAGCTTTGGAATATAAACTTGACACGTCGTCTTTAAAAACGAGCCTGTGCTACACGTTGGGAAACATGTGGGTTAAATAGTACAAAAACAACAACAACAACAACAACAAAATAGGACAGGTACAGAGCCAGCTGAGTCGCCCCAGAACTGTGATCACACAGGCACACCAATGCTGAGCCGGTCACAGGGCCCGCCAAAGGCCACAGGGCTCCCCACCTCCGGCTTGAACCTCTCCCCCTCCCCCAGAACCTAGGGGGCTGCCTGAGGCTCTCTGGGTGGACAGGAGGTGCTGCTTAGCAATGAGGACTGCGGACTACATCACGCTGCGGGTGCCAGGATTTTGTCCAGGCTCAAGAGAGACCCCAGCCCTTCAGACGGGCAGGCTTATCCCAGAGCTGCTTTAACTTCACACAAACCAGCGCGTCCTGCGGTGACTGTGAACTGGGCATCTTGGACTGCAAACCAAACCGACCAGCCCCTCCTCGACCAGCCCTCCTCAGGAAAGGATCAGGGTTACCAGTTCCCATAGATTTAGAATGGAAAGCCACTCAGTGGCAGTGGGGTGGGGTGGTCACACTAAAATCATGCTTTCCTCTGGTTATTTTAAAAGTCTCAACTTATCACAGTCACAACCACTAATTCACATATGTCCTTATAAAACGGTGGGTGGAGGGGAGACCTCAGTGCCACTGAATTGAAGTCAACTTCACAGCAACTCTGTGGAAAAGCGTAGAACTGCCCCTTGTGAGTTTCCCAGAGGAATTCATTACAAGACGAGACGGCCTCCTTTTTCTCCTCAGGAGCGGCTGTTGGCTTCCAACTGCGGACCTCACATTTACAGCCCACCATGCAACCAACCACTATGCCACCCAGGCTCCTGGAAGCATTATAGTGGAGTAGAATACAAGAGACAAGCCAGTAAAAGACATTTAGAAAGAGTTGTTTTTTAGAAGTAGCATTCCCCAATGAGCTCAGGAATTTTAAAATAAACTACCAGGCTTTCCACATTCTGATCAACTACATTACATAAAATATATATAGTTCTAGGTCTCCACTTAGTCAACAACACAGCACTAAAAATTGTTACACATAAAATCTTAGCCAAAAAAAAAAAAAAACCCACTTGAAAACGGTAACAGAGATGAACTAAAAACAGATAACCCTGCTCCTACCAAAAGACACAGTTAACTGATGATGGAGACAAACCATTTACACTTTATCGTTACCTAACTTCCCTTCTGCACATCCTTTATCTCCACAGACTTTCCTTGAAGTGTACTGCTTTAAAAATAGTAACTGTTTCAATATAAATGTTTTTTTAAAAAAGTATTCTGGAGGCTGAGCCCCAGTAGTGTAGTGGTTGTGCGCGGGACTGTGGCCCACTGGGACGGAGGTTCAATTCCAGCAGTGGGGCTGGGCCTCCTACTCCCACCACCGGAGAGCTGTAATGCCCCCCCCCCCACAAAAAAAGTATTGTTTCATGTTACTCTCCACCACCACCACCACCACCAGTGAATGGCAAATGAATGAGCTGCTGACTGATTTTTACCTTTTTGAGATGATGAGAGTTCCAGGACGGCGAATTACCTGGCAGGAGATGTGAGTCTAAATTTAAATGCATCCTAGCAAAGAGTTCTAGTATTTCTGAGAAGTAACGCCACCTCCCTCAATCTCAGACTTGCCACCTTCAAAATCAATCTTTAAGTTCCCTAATAGTAAACAATAAACCACACTAATTGCAGCCAAGTCAACTCCAGCTCATACAGCAGGTCAGAGTAGAACTGCCCCAGGGGTCACGAGGCTGTCATCTTCATAGAAGCTGCCCGCCTCACCATGCTCTCAAATGACAGCTAGTGGTCTCAATCTACTGACCTTCTGGTGAACAGATGATTAACAGGTGAGCTAATCTCTGCACTGCCAGAGCTCTTAGCTCTGTTCATAGGTGCCAAAGGTGTTAGCCAAACATGGTCCCTCACGAGCTACCCACACCTTCTGCCAGTGTCCCCTTGCTGATTCTAAAACAAGTTCAACATGTTTCTACCACAGGGCCTTTGGACTTGTTGTTTCCCCTATTTGGAATGCTCTTTCCCTGCTGCCTGTCAGTCTCTTTCTCTCTCTCTCTCTCTCTCCCTCTCCCTCTCCCTCTCCCACTCTCATTTCCTTCAGGTCTTTAGTTGTATTAAAACATAAAATTCTGGGCACCAAATTTTCAAAAATACACAGTTCCCCCAAAAACCCTTGGCCACTGAGCCGCTTTCAATGATAGCAGAATATACAGGACAAAGTATATCTTTGTAGGAGCCAAGGGCCTCTCCCTCAGGGTGACTGTGAACTTGTGAACTGCGGTCAGCAGCTCAATCGCAAACACACTGCTGCACCAAAACAAATATCACAAGCACAAACATGTCCAGTCAGCAGCTCGATCCCCATTTACGACGACCGTGTGAGGCAGGGCAGAAATGCCCCGTGGGTTTCCGAGACTTTTCTCCGAAGTAGCAAGTCTTTCTCCAGCTGAGTGGCTGGCGGTTAACAACTGCTGCCTTGGCAGTTGGCAACACACAGAAAAGCTTTGCCCTCAGGGAAAAAAAAC
This sequence comes from Nesogale talazaci, assembly GCA_004026705.1. NCBI lineage: Eukaryota > Metazoa > Chordata > Mammalia > Afrosoricida > Tenrecidae > Nesogale > Nesogale talazaci. The sequence continues at coordinate 122,420 of PVJH01000702.1, read as the reverse complement.
CCACAACCAACATCACAACCATCGAGTCTCTTCCCACTCATCGTACAGGTACACACGTCCACTGTGGTCTCCAGAGGAATAGAGTCGAGCTGGGTCTGACTCTGTGGGCTTGCGAAACCAACTCTTTACAACAGTAGCAAGTCTCTCTTTATCCCAAGAAGCAACAGATGACTTCGAACCACTGGCTTCTGCAGTTAGCAGCCCAACACATATCCAGGTGTGTCACTAGGGCGCCCTCACTGAGGGCAGAGGGTGTCTGAAATCAGATGGCTACCAGTGCCTAGTCAGCCCACAGAGAGGCAGTCTTGACCTCAGAGATATGGCTGGATTTACCTTGTTCAGGTTGGTCTGCTAACCACAAAAATGACCAGTAGCTGGGGGGGAAAGAGAGGCATTCTTTTCCCAGAAAAAGTTTCAGTTCTACTCCAGGGTCACTATGACTCTGAACTGAATGAGAACTGCATAACCATGAATCACACAGTAACCGGGTCCACAGACGGCTGAGTCTATCTGCCAAGCTTTTCTAATCCTCAACAGTCCAAGTATCCCAGTCATGGTCCCTTTACCTACTTTTGTGGTCCCCAGTGGGATGAACTAACTTGTTACCGATCATGATTTTGCGAACATCCTTTGTTTTCCATGTGTAGAGTTTGGTCATGTGGCCATGAATCCCTGTATATATACCGTTATGGTCTCATGCTGGAGGACCTCACTTGTTGGATGGGATCTCTATAAATCATCCTTGACCATGCCAGGGTCAAGGGAACAACAAGTGATCCAAAAATCTGTGGCGAGGTGAGAGTACGAGGCCTGACAGGGATTGATCAAGAGTAAGGTAACAGACAGAAATTACTGAACCCCAAATGAAGGATAAGAATGATGGTGGGACAAGAGGAAAGTAAAAGGAAATAGAGAAAAGAACTGGGAGGCAAAGAGCATTTACAGAGGTCTAAATACAGGCATGAACATAGGTAAATATATTTATATATGATGATGGGGAATAGATCTATGTGCATATACTTGTAGGGTTAGTAGTAAGACAGCAGATGGACATTGGACCTCCACTCAAGTACTTTGTCAATGCAAGAACATCTTGTTCTATTAAGCTGGCATTCCATGATGCTCATCTTCCCAACATAATCACTGAACACAAATGTGTGCACAAACAAAAGTGGTGAAGAAAGCTGACGGTGTCTGCCTATCAAAGATATAGCATCTGGGGTCTTAAAGGCTTGAAGGTAAGCATGTAGCCATCTAGCGCAGAAGCAACCAAGTCCACACTCAGAACAACATCGACTGTGTGACCACAAGATGTTGAAGGGATCAGGCATCAAAGAACTAAAAAGTATATCATTATAAATGAGGGGAGTACACATTGGGGACCCAAGGTCCATCTGCCGGAGAAGTAACATCCCCTCACAGAAGGGTCGTGGGGAGGAGACAAGCCAGTCAGGACACAGTGTGGCAATGATGAAATATGCAGCTTTCCTCTAGTTCTAAAATGTTTCCTCCCTCCTATTGTCATGTTCTGAATTCTATCTTACAAATCTGGTTAGACCAGACGATGCACACTGGTACGGATAGGAACCAGAAATATGGAGGACCCAGGACAGGTGATCCCTTTAGAACCAGTGGGGAGAGTGGCGACACTGGGAGGATGGAGAGAAGGTGGAGTACAAAGAGGGAACCAATTATAAGAATCTACATATAACTTCCTCCCTGGGGTACAGACAATAAGAGAAGTTGGCGAAGGGAGAATCGGACAGCATTTGATATGACCAAATAATAATACTTTATAAATTATCAAAGGTTCATGAGTGAGGGGGGTGTGGGGAGTGGAAAAAGGAGGAGCCAATTCCAAGGGCTTAAGTAGAAAGAAAATGTTTTCAGAATGATGATGGCATCAAAGGCACCACGGTGGTTTGCATACAGTAGATGTATGGATGGATTGTGCTAAGAGTTGTATGAGCCCCCAGTAAAATGATTTTTTTTTAATTAAACTTGAAGCTGGGTCTCTTTTTCCCCTACATCATACTCAGATATCACATTTTTAATGAGACCTTCCTCAATGCATAACCACGATGCCACACACACGTACACATCTAGCAAGCTAGCTGTACCTGTCTACCTAAGGTCACCCTTCCCAGTTCATCTTGACTATTCTAAGAGCTATCATGAGCTTATATAAAAACACGGCACGTGTTCTCAAGTTTTTTAACAACAGCATGTTACCCGACAGCTTGCCCTTTCCTCCCCCAGGACTGAAGCAGTACAAATAATAGCAAAACAGCTGTGTTCTCACTGCTCGGTTTAAGAAATTGGAGGCTGCCAACCACGTTCAATCCTGCTTGCAACTCTCTCCAGAATGGCTTGTTTTCACTTTCTTTTGTGTTTTGTTTTTTTTTTTAGTAATTATCTATGAATCCAGTCCAACTATGTATGCAGAACTGCCTCGTCATTTTAAATGACAGCAAAATATTATTCTCTATGGGTGTAATATTATTTGTTACAAATTTAATCAATTAGTACTCTGTTGATAGACCTTTGGTCTGCTTCTAATCGGCCTCTAATTTTTCATTATAACAACAAAACTAGGATAAATATCTTTGTTAAGCGGACCAAGTTCTTGCTCAATTATAGCTGCCGGACAAATTCCTAGGAACGGATTCGTGGACCAAACAGTATGCATACTCATAATTTTGTCAGATACTACTAGATTGGAAAGTGTACCCATTTCGACTCTCTACCCCGACACCAATGCAGTAGGGTGCTATCTGTAAGAGCTGCCTTGCTAGTGTGGTTAAGTGGCAACACTACCAAAGAACTGAGATTAGCGACATCTTAGAATCTTAGTTGGTTTCTTATTCTTCCATAAAAATCAAGAAAAGCCGGTCTCAGAACTCCTACTTTCTGGGTTCGAGTGTCGATGCTAGAAGTCCAACTGTGCCTTCCAGCGTGGAAGGGCCCGCTCTCTCCTGCCACACTCCGAGAAACCACTGCTCCGTGACGGGAAAGGCTGGCTTCTGTATTAGGGCTATGAAAATGAACTCAATTTTATCCTCTTTTTATCACCCATTGGTGAGTACAGAGGCAAGTATTTTATTGTGCCGCCTTTGTCAAAAGTCCAGAAGGAGGGTTTCACTCCCATCGGGGGTGGGGGCAGGTGAGGGCGGGCAATCCACGAGCGACAGAAAGGTGTGTCTCTCTGGTGACAGGAATTCATAGTTCGAGCTGTCAGCACAACGAGACCCAAGTCACCAAAGACCTCCAGAGGGAAGTCCCACCAAGAAGGGGCAGCTGCAGCAAATAGGAGGCTTAATTCTGCAGCCGCGTAGTAACAGCCGAGCCTTCTGAGCAGTAACACAGCTAGATAAGTACGCTGCATTGGTGTGGCGGGACATATGGTGGTACACGCTCATGCACATGGAAGCACAGTTGTAAACAGTTGTAAAAGCATAGTGGCAGATGCTCCACATACATGTATAAAGGGCAAGTAGGGTGCATAGTGATGGAACCTTCTCAGAGACAACCACCCACAGGACTGAATGGCTGGGCTTAAAGGTGAAATATTATAGTCTCAGGTCAACTGGCGTGACACAGTCCCTCCAGATCAGGTTCTCTATCAGAGCTTGGGAGTACATGTGGACCATGGAAGCTACAACTACCAGCCTCCTCTCCTCAAGAGCGCAGGAGAGTGACAGACATAAAACAACTCAAGGAAGCACTTAGTCCCGTCCCAGGCCATCATGGCCAGTCAGTACTTGTTGGGCTGCTAACCAGAAGGTCAGCAGTTCAAAACCACCAGCCACTCTGAGAGAGCCCAAGAGGAGTTTTTCTACTCCCACCAAGAGTCCCGGCTCAGAAACCCAGAGGGCAGTTCTACCCTGTGGCTTGGAGTCGACTGAATGGCTGGGAGTTCAAGCTTCTGGCTTTCACTGAAAGTCAACAGGAACCACGACCTCCGCTAGTAGAGGCCAGAACTAGATTGTACCCAAGGAGGGCACGGTAGGAGATCCCAATTTAAATAGCAAAAGTGTAGAACAAAACTCAAATGTGGCTTGAAATTAAAAGCTTGTTTAATCGGGGGATCTTACAAGTCTTTAGAAGAAACCATACACTTGCATCAAGCTCATTCGTACAGATGCTGTCATCATTCTTTTCTAGACGTTGACTTTCTATTCAGCCCTGGGTATCAACTCCTCTGTTTCCCCTCCCTTACCCCCACCACCCCGTGACCCCCTGATAGATTAGAAAGGACCATTCTTTTCTCTTTTTTAAATTTATTTTATTGGGGGCCCTTAAAGCTCTTGTAACATTTCATACATCAATTGTATCAAGTATATTTGTACATATGTTACTATCATTTCCAAATCATTTTTACTTGAGCCCTCACTATAAGCTTTTTTTTTTTTAAAAAAAATCATTTTATTGGGGGCGCATACAACTCCTATCACGATCAATACATATGTCAATTGTAGGCAGACCACATTTGCACATGTGTTGCCATCATCATTCTCAAAACATCCTCCTTCTACCTAGACCCCTGGTACCAGCTCCCCAATATCTCCCCTTCCTCCCCCCTCCGTCACCCCATGAACCCTTAACAACTTACAAATTGTCATTATTTTGTCATCACACACTGTCCAATGTGTCCCTTCACCCACTTCCCCATTGTCCATATCCCAGAGAGGAACCTACAATAGGTGCCCCCTTTCTTCTCCACCTCCCCTCCAGCCTCCTAACATCACCACTCTTACCCTGGTCCTGAATTACCTCTTTTTCCAGCTCCAGTGTACGTCCCCTGGTCTAGCTGGATTTGTAAGGTAGAATTGGGATCATGATAGTGGGTGGGAGGAAACATTTAAGAACTAGAGAAAAGCTGCCTATTTCATTGTTGCTACACTGTACCGTGACCAGCTTGTCTCCGCCCTACAACCCCCTCTGTATGGGAATGTTGCTTTATCTATTGATGGACTTTGGGTCCAATCTATACTCCTGCCCATTTATACTGATATAATTTTTAGTTCATTGATGCTTGTGATACCTGATCCCTTTGACACCTTGTCATTGCACAGGTTGGTGTGCCTCTTCCATGTGGGCTTTGTTGCTTCTAAGCTAGTTGGCCGCTTGTTTACTTTCAAACCTTTAAGACCCCAGACGCTAGCTATATCTTGATAGCCAGGCACCATCAGCTTACTTTACCACATTGGCTTATATTTGATGTCAATGACCATATCAGGAAGGTGGGCTCACAATGATATGATTTTTAGTTCTTGAAATCTGATTACTATTGATCCCTTTGACACCTTGTGGTCACACAAGCTGGTGTGCTTCTTCCTTGTGGGCTTATACTTATAGGGTTAGTATTGAGACAGCAAAAGGGCATTGGACCTCCACTCAGGTATTTCCCTCAATGCAAGAGCACTTTGTTCTATTAAATTGGCATTCCATGATGCTCACCCTCCTAACATCATCACTGAAGACAAACGTGTGCACAAGAAAAGTGGTGAAGAAAGTTGATGGTGCCCGGCTATCAAAAGATTGTTTTCCAGTGATACCCCCCCAAAAAATTTTTTTAAAAAATATTGTTTTCATATCTTCCACTGACTGCTTTCTCTCTGCCCCCATGGTGTCTGTTTTTCTTTTCTCCTCCCCCCTCCAGCAGGGGGAGCAAGGTTATTTATCAATCATTGCTATCAGTCCCCCCTTCCTCCTGAATGTGTTTTTGTTGTTGCTTCTCAACTTGAGTTCACTGAACTGCTTGCTAAGAGACAGAAAGAATCCCACAGACTATGGCCCTAAACAGTACTTCTTGTCTGGAAGGAAAGCCACTCTTGGAGGTCACCTTCTAGTCAAATAACAGACTGGCCTATAAAATAAACAATACCCTTGCCCCCCAGTACCCGTGATCAATGTTCTCTTCAAACAGACCAAACAAGCCACACTGCCAGAGAGCAAAGAGAGCCAGGGCACTGGAGGGCTGGACACAGGGAAGGACAGGTGGAAATGGACAAAGTGCTGACACAGCCAAGGGACTGCAGCCAATGTCTCAGAACAATTTGTGTATGAATAGCTGAACAGGCCAAGGATAGGATTTGCAAACTTTCCCCTAAAACACAATACAATGTTCTGAAAAACAACAAACTTCACAGCAGGGTCGTTAGGATAAACAATGAACAAGTTCTTTTCATCTCACAGCCATCAAGTGGATCCCCACTCCCAGCCATCATGCAGCAACGGGACTGGGAAGGACTGTGCTTGTGGGTTTGTGAGACTGACTCTTTTCAGCAGTAGCACACCTCCTCTTTCTCCTGCCATATGGGTGGGGGGTTTGAACGGCTCACTTGTAGTTAGCAACCCAACATGTACCCACTCAGTCTTGGGAAATGGAGCATACGCGGAAAGGGTAGACCTAGCAAGGCGCTCTCACTCAAGAAGGCACCACAGCACCACAACAGGAAAGTTGGAGCAGAGAACAGGCAAGTCAGAAGTTGTGGGGTTTGCAGAGTAAGTCCAGGCAGGGGGGAGGGAGGGAGGGAAGGAGGAAGAAAGGAGGAAGGAAGGAAGGAGTGCTGGGGTAAGGGGTTAGGGGAGTGGGCAATGTATGAAAGAACAGTAGTAAAAGGGTTTGCATAATACGAGACAAGAGTTGAAAGCTCTTAGACGATGAGGGGTCTTAATTTACACTTTGTAGCATTCTCTCCTGCTGGTGACGGAGCACTGTCATCACTGTCAGGCAAGCATTGGATGGACAGATAGCTCCCTCGCGGTCAGCAGTTCCATGAAGACTTACAGCCTTGGGCGCCCTGGATGAGGTCACTATGAGTCAGAATGGAGCCCAAGGCAGCAGATGTTTTGTTTTGTCTTCTTGCTCTAGGGAGGACACTGGGTGTGAACATGAGCAGACCACACCAAGGTCATGGAAGCCCACATGAGGAAGGGAAAAGAAACGAGGGTGACAAGTCTACCAACTGGAGGCTGAAATCAAGAAAGAACGGGTAGAAGGCAGGTGAAGGCAGCTAATTTGGGTGGAAAATGGGCAGAGAATGTTATTGAGCAATGGTCTATATAACATGAGGGCAAGAACTTGGCAAAGGGCTGGGGAGAAGAATGCTCTCAACTGAAGGAATGGCCAGGGTGATGAGCGAGAGGAGGAGACAAGTTTGTCACGTTGGAAGAGAGGGACAAAGGGGGAAGGGTTCCAACAAACTCAGGGAAGATATCAAACAGGCACAGCCAGGTCACCTGGGCAAACAGCTGTTCAACACAGACTGCCGGTCCCCACCCTCGACACTCACAAGACCTTGACCTTGCACTGCTAACACACGATCTTCCCAGCAGTGCTGGTGGGGTCGTGGATTATACACGGGGTTCCTAACCACAAGGTCGGCAGTTCGAAACCACCAGCTTCTCCTTGGGAGAACGGCGAAGTGTCCTACTCCTGTAAAGGGTCATCGTCGCAAAACCCCATCGGGGCAGTTCCACAGCTCCTCCAAGGTCACTGTGAGCTGGAATGGACTCAAAGGCAAGGAGTTGGTGTGAAGGACAAGCATTCCAGGGGAGGCTGATACTCCGGATTAGAAAACCGCAGCCTGGTTAAGGCTCACTGTCCCAAAGCCTTAGAAAGAAATTGAGATTTTTCACTTAAGCGATAAAAAGTCCTCCATCGTGTCAGAGGCATGTGAAAACTGCCTGATGCGTAGAGAGGGCATTTCAATTTCCTGTTGGCCCAGCAGCTCCCGAGGTGTTGCCCGCTAGGCATCGAGCTGCCATCGGTCTGGTCCGTGGTTCACAGACAGCAGCCAATCAGCCGTCGGCCTGGTCCGTGGTTCACAGACAGCAGCCAATCAGCCGTCGGCCTGGTCCGTGGTTCACAGACAGCAGCCAATCAGGCATCGGTCTGGTCCGTGGTTCACAGACAGCAGCCAATCAGCCGGGGAAAGAGAAGGCGGTGTGATCCTCTAACGATGTGCAGCTGGCGAGACTCGATGGAAGGCCTTATGATTCAGAAGAACTCAACGGCACTGGGCTTTGTCTTTTGGCTTTTTCTGCTGTTCTCTTTTTGTCAGAAGCACAAGCAAATCTGTCTCCTTCCTCGCTCCTTAGAAGCAAAGGTGGATGGCGAGACTGCAAGCCCCGCCCTTTGAACACGCTATCGGGAGCGGCTGCTCCTTGGAAGAGGTCGAGCACATCGAGGAAGGCCCTGAATGAGATGGGCTGGCACGACAGGGACCCCCATGCACTCAAACATCACCACGGCGAGGACAAGACAGCGTGCCCAACTGGGGGCCCTCTCTCCCCGCAGCTCTCCGGAGAAGCACTCTCCAGAGCTGCAGCAGCAAAGCAAAGGTGGTGCAGATGGAGCAACGGGGCTGAGCAGGGCTTCACAAGCAGGGCTTCCACCTGGCTGGCACCTCACAAAAGAGCAGTAACTGGGTGGAGCAACAACCACTGTGATGGAAATGCTTTGCAACTAGATGAGGGTGACCGAAGCACACCTTGTGTACATTAAAAACCACTGACCTCTGCATTTTATCAGAGTCAACTTTATGGCATGTGAATTATACCCCATTTTTTTAAAAGTCTACTACCTGTTTACTGTGTATGAGATATAAAGACCTCATTAGACAAATTCAGCGATGGAAAAAAGATAGACTAACTACGTAACTCCTCCAGAACACGGCAAGGCAGACAGGATGGCAATGCCTGCGAGGATGACAGTGCCCGCGGGATGATGAAGTCCACTCCACAGCACCCTGCTTTAGAAGGTGCATCTTTTCCTGGCACTTCCTCCCCCCGCCCCCCAAAACCCTATTGTCAAGAAAACAGCGGGGCCTTTGTTAGGTTCTTTCCCACAGAAACAAGCAAAATGGATCTCCTAGAGTTAAATCCTCTGGGAAGCTACTGTGAGAAACTGGATGATTCCCACTGACTCAAGCTACAAATGTCTTCCTGGGAATTTCTGAGCTAAATGACTCTCAGCATAAAGAATGCAGCATTGATGACGTCAAAATAGTACATTAACCCTTACAGATGCACCCGTGTGTTACAAGGTCAATCGCTTGCTCAGGCAGCTAAAAATGTTGGCACCGGACTTCTCTACTCTCTCCCCACTGCCGCTGAGCCAGTCCCACTCAAATCAACCCTGTGTGAGGTTGTTCGTCAAAGGCTGGGCCTCTCGAGGAAAGCAGAGAGCTTCGTCTTTCTCCAGAGCAGCAGCAGGTGGGTTTGAACTGTACAACTAACCCGACAGTCATCTAACAAAGCAAGGTGAGGAGGTTCACCTATAAATGATATCGAGGAATGAATGACCTCTAAAGACAGGAGAACCCTGATGTCACTGTGAAGGTCCGAAGTTCAAAGCCACCAGTCACTCCTCAAAGAAATAACGGACACAAACCTCTCAGTGTCTGGAGGTCTTCCTAAGTGAAAACTATGCACAGCAAGGAGTAACTTGCATTATGAAAAGTTACATTTTCTGCAAGAACTAGGACCCAGTTAGCTACCAACGACTAACAAACACAGAGAATTTGAAAAAATGGTAAGATAAAGTTAGGAAACAGGGTAACATCGGTTGCAAGTTCTATTTAAAATTAGGTGCATATAAAAACAGACTTGTAAATGAAATCTGTGGAGGGACTTCAGATATTGATTGCCACTTCAAATGCTTCAATACTTCAATATTAGCATATTTTCAAGATAAGTTCTAATTTAGAAGTGCACTGAACACCACATCAAGGGTAATACAAGAAATGTGAAAAAAAATGGTGCTTACAGTAGAAATGCTTGTACAACTCTTTCTAATATGACTGAACTATGGAAGCATATGTGACCCACACTGTCAACAAAGCTATTATGAATAATAAAGGGTGGGGAAATTATTTCATTGAGCATGATAAATGAGACCTTTCCCAGGCAAAATGAGGACCTAAGTCAGTCACGCCACACCGTCGTGCTTCCACCCTGCGGAGCTGAGCAGCGAAGGGAGACGGAAACAGAAGGCGATTCTGAGCATCAAGACACTAGAGCAGGCAGTGATGCAGCCGCGAAGAAAAAGGAGAGGCAGTCGTGGGTCTGGTGCAGCGTCAACCTCTTGGGATCCCAAACTGATCGTAATGAGTAGCTGGGTTGGCAGGCTGAGAGTGACATAAGGTCCCAATTGCTGGCTGCAACCAATGGGAAGAGCCCAGGCACCCTCACCCATGGTACAGAGCCTTGTGCGCCCACCCCCTGATCGATAGCAGCACAACCTCCCCCATCGCCAATCCCTGCAGCACTAATCTCCAAGCACCCAGGTACAAGCTTCTCCTTACGCACCCCCTACCCAGCTCCAGCCACCGATCCCCTCCTACCTGATGACCCCAGTGAGGGAGCCGGCCACTCTGACATGCTGGCCACACCCCACCTTCTGATGACACGACTGAACAGTGGGGCCAGCGTTACGTGCACCACCACCTGCTCACGCCACCATTATCACCGCCCCCAACACCCCCATTGTGCCAAAAAGGTAGCCAAAGCAGGACTGTGCATGCACCTCCCCCCCATCACCACTCATCTCCAGACCCGCCTCCAGGGGGTATGAACCTGCACCTCCCCCCCCATCACCACTCATCTCCAGACCCGCCTCCAGGTGGTATGAACCTGCACCCCCACCCCCCACCAACTAGCCAGCCACACCTGTCACCCTATTAACTACTCAGTTAGTGCCACTGTCAGCACCTGAGCCACAGGACCAAGGACAGTGTCCAATGCCCACCCACCCTGCTGAGCAGACACAGGCTCAACCTCACCCAGAGACAGGTGGCCAGGGCTCCTGTGTGGCCAGACTAAATGACCAGAATAGCACGCCCGCACTGCTGGCCTGACATATTGGAGCAAAACACAAAGACACAGCAGACATAGTCAAGAAATGTGAGGCTAAAGTGTCCCTTGTCACAGCAAGGAAATCAAGTTTTACAGTAACACCTTTCCGACTTTTAGTTTTAAAAACTCAAAACTCTTAGGTTTACCAAAGAGAAAGAGTAAGTATACAGGGGGTATATGTTGTCCTTAAGGTAAAACAAACAATTTGTCACATTAGGGACCAGGGTCCTCCCTTGGCCTCATGTCTCATCTTTATTCGCAGGACACGGACCACAGACACAGCGGTTGACCTGGATGGTTCCTGCGTTGGATGTGCTACATCCTGTGAGAAGAAAGAGGCCCAACCAGCTTCTAGAAGGGGGCAAAGCTGGCTACCTCACTTCCAAGAACCTGGAGCCACTATTCTGCATCTACCAAGCAAAGACATTCTTCCCCTTGACCAACACCCCTCTTGAACCCGTGAAAAGAAACAAAGCAAGCTGAATGAAGAAATGGCACCATCCACCGAAGCTTACTTCTTCCTTCTCTGAGACTCCACACTGCCACTGATCTCACGCCTCGCTTACAGCACTGGAAGGAGTGCAGGAAGGAGACGGGACCTTTCCAATCGTCAGCTCCTCAGAGACTTGGCTCGGTGGCCGGACCTGCACAGGCTGCACCCCAGCTCGGAGGACGCTGCTCTGCATAGGCACTGCTGCCCTTCTGCCGTCAGCGAGTAGCTCCTGGACTGGCTGCATGTCCCTGGGCATGTCCTTTCCCTCACAGACTCTCTGGCCTCCCTGAAGCTGTGCTCCAACTTTATTGATTCTCAGAGGATGGCTGCTTCCCAGGGCCATTCTCACTTCTGAGCTGCCTCTCTCTCCTGGAGTTCTCTCTAGGCCCTTAAACTGGTGTTAACAATCTCCTCGATCACCATGAGTTACATCGATCAGTGTTCTGTGAAGAGTCAGATCGGATGTTCTCAGAGGAGGGGCCGCTGCAATTTTGTCATATCTGGGTTCATCCGACCCCAGTCCCCTGGCCATGCCACCCAAGTTCGACTTCAGCGAGATTAAAGTCATGCCCCTGAGGTGCCCTGAAGGGAGTAGTCAGTGCCAGGGCCACTCTGATCCCCAAGACCAGCCTCCAGGTCTAGCTCCAAACAGGTTGGTGGAAGCATGGTCGAGGCAACCAGGGCCTGGGGTGAGCAGACGGAGGAGTCAGGCCCAGGTTTGACATGGTGCACGCTGTCTTTGCCCTGACCATCAAATAAGCCCCAGGAGCCTCGCAGAGCTGGAAAGCGGCAGGAAAACATCACTTCTGATGAGCCTGCCCGCACTGTCCATCAGCTACCGCACCAATCTTCAGCCTGAGGACCAACCCTCTAGCTCGAGGTAAGAGATCCGAGGGACTGCCCAGTCTGTGGGCTACAAAGGTGATGGCTGCCACCCTGGGGATATCAATATGCAAGGAAGGAAATATTTCAGTAAAGGACCCTAGGATAATGGGAAAAAGAAGTCCATGATTCTAAACAACTTTTCTCCATTAAGTGTACTACTTTTCATTATGGCACATTTTTTCACATCAGTTTGGAGCAATTTTGAGGATCATTAAATTTTTTTAAATTATATTAACATTAAATTTTTTAAATTATAAGTTATAATTTAATTAGACATCAGTCCTTTGGTCACTGTAGTTAGGGTGGGATTTGGACATCATCGACACAGAGCGCGGCAATGCCATTGGAACAGTACTGTGTGTTCTAAAAGAAAACAGTTCTCTGGGGGTGCAACCCGTAAGGGCTTGGCTGCTCAAGGAGTGGCAGGCAGCTCCACCCCCAGCTACTCTGACTGTCAGAGAAGGGCGAGGCAACCTGCTTCGGCGAAGATATTCAACCAACAGGGCACACCATACGGGGCAATTCCCCTCTGTCCTATATGACCTCTGTGAGTTGGAATCAACTTGGCGGCAGCAGTGTTTGTTTTGTTTTGCATGTTAAAAAACTAACCATATGAAACAGCCTGGCCATTTGTTCGGTATCAACACTAGCGAAGGCAATCAAAATGCTGGGGAGGAAAAGATACAGCAAAAATAATGTGGCTACTTGAGGGGGGAAAAAAAACTTTAAGATACTGGAAATTCCTGTTCTATCAGAAACAAGCATACTGGGACGTAGATGTCTGAATGACATTACGGATATTCACCCTTACACTAAGACTCACAGGAATGACACGGAAGCAAAGTCAGTCACCCTAAAGAAACTCCTCCCCACCCTTAATTCCTTGTTGACTTCCACATCTTCACTCAGTATTTCTGGACCACCTACTAGGCAAGCAAGGTGGAGGGGCTAGGAATGCAGTGGTAGAAGAGACTGCTGTTTGGGGCAAAAAAGGGGAGATTTGGAAGAAACGGCCGTGGTGTGTACAGCGATGTGGCAGAGCACGGTGGGGGGGCAGGTGGCCCCAATCATGGTTGGGGAAGGCATTGCTAAGAAAGGAAGGAGGCGTTTGAGCTGAGGGGAGGAAAGGCCATCACTTGAACACTAGGGGAAAGAACATTCCAGGCACAGGCCTTAGCACTGGAAAGAATCAGCTTGAGCTGAGCCCTGGTGGCGCAGTGGCCAGTGTATTTAGAGTCCAGACACATGTGAGCAAGAGCAGAGGGGACTTGCTTGTGCAAGGTCCTGTAAGTCAAGACTAAGGAGTGCAGGCTTTATTGTAAGCAAAATGTCACTAAAACAGGTCTCAAAATGTAGTCTCCAGACCAATAGCATCATAATCACCATATACGAAATCAAAGTCCTGACCCCAGATACCCTAGATCAGAAATCTCTGGCCTGCTACCTAGCAATCACATTAAAATAGGAGAACCACTGTATTAGAGGGTTACACACAGGAAGTAATGTGAACCTAAGCTTCTGACTAATCTGTTGTAAATGGTATACAGCATTAGTCGCTTTACTAACAACATAATCATGTAGGTGAGATAATCATGTAGATGAGAGCCAATTAAAAAGTACTGCTATAAAATCACAGAGGCTTTTATGAACAAAGATATCAAAATGTGAAGGCAGGTCAGCGTCCTTCCGAAGAGGGTGTTTCAAACTCTCTAACCCTTCCCCACAAAATTTTGCCCTACGTCAAAACAACAGTTTTTGCAGTCACATCTTTAAAATGTTCTGAAGGGGCAAGAACAAAGCTGCAGAGCAGATAAAGATTTAGAAACAGAATTCTCATAGGACAGCACTTGAGTTACCATCGAAGAATGAACAGTTGCACTGTCATGGTAGTGGGTGGGAATCCTTCCGGGTTCAATTTTCTTAGTCTGCCTAGGAAACCCTTATCAACATGATGAGTGTATTAGGCTGGAGGCTCTACCTGGCTCAAATAGCTGCAGGACTGGTGAGCCCAAGATCTGTGAGAAGATTGCAGGTTGGCTACAGAGGTGAATGTCCCCAAGGTCAACAGGTCAAGCTTGTGAGTGCAGAATTTAAAGTGCCAGGCCATGGTTGACTCCCAGGGTCAGTAAGCAATATGACAGGCCGGCTTGCTCAAGTCTAAAAAAACTAAAGTTGAGGAGCCAGAAGTAGGTTCCAGACTCAGCACACAAAGCAAACTTCTCCAGGGTCCATTTATAATGGAAGTAGGTCACAACCCTGAGGAAACATCCTTTCAATTGACTGCATCGGGGTTGTGGTCTAAGTAGGCGTGTTGGAATCCCACCGGAATCTTCTAAGGGATTGGCTGCTCACAGCAGATCCCATGATGGGTGGTTGCACTGTGATAGGTCAGTCTCATCATGGGGGATTATGGGTCTTACCTGCCAAACCACGAAGAATCCTGGGCCCAGTCCAGCCACGTGGACACAAAACTTTGACTGCTACAATGAGGTTTCATTTATAGTCTTGTGTTTCTTCTGTTTGGGATGTCACATCCAAGAACTCAAGGTCGGAAATTAAGCCCTCAAGTGTTCATCTAAGAGTTTTAAGGTTTCAGTTCTTCCACTTAGGTCTTTGATACATTTTGAACTTGCTATTTATGTGATGTGCAGCACGAGTCTTGGTTCACTCTTTTGCAGATGGAGACCTAGGTGCCCCTGACACCATTTATAAATGAGATGCTTATTTAAAAAAGGGGGGGGGGCTGAGCCCCAGTGGCATAATGGTTGTGCACAGGACTGCGGCCCACAGGGCTGGCAGTTCAAATCCAGCCGCAGCTCTCCAGGAGCAAGGCTGGGCCTCCTACTCCCACCAGGAAATTCAAGTCAGAGCCGACTATACTTTTAGGAATTGTTTCAAGATTTAGATGATACTACCTAGCTTAAAATATGTGGGGATTGAGGAATGGGTTGTCATTTGTTAATATCCTGAAAAGAAGTGCTGCTTTGACTAACACTCTTATTTTTAATGTGGAGACACTCTCTAACAGACCTGGCTTACTGCTTTCAGGAGCCAAAGACCTGGGTGCTACCTTCTGCCTCCCATGATGGTTTGATCACCAGGCCTTGTGGGTTCCTCCTCTCCAGCTCCTCTTGCTCCCATTCTCCTTCACTTCTCTCTTACCTGAACTGTCACAATCATCTACTTATTTATCTCTATCATTTCCCTGCGCCCTCACACCATGCAATCTAGTTCCTCAATGGTGGTCCTTCTGTTAGCAAATTATTTCTGTAGGAACAGAAATTTGAAACTCGTTAGCCAGACATAAAGTTTCCTTATTGTCTAGTTCGAGGGATTTTGTTCTTTTGTGCCGATGTTAAATTTTTGTGGTAGCATGAATTACTCCCTTGACGCTTGTAACCAACCAGTCCCCCAGTTCTGTGATGGGTTGTAAACCTTCGCCTCTCTGTCTATGGATATGGTCTCATTTGGGAGTGAGCTGTCCGCTGGTCAGTCAGGGTTAGGGTGGGATATCTGTTGAGTCACTGCCTTACTGGAAGATAGGATGGTCATCCTAGTACATCACCGCATTTGGCTTTCATGGGGGTATAATCTGCAGCTAGAACTTATGAGTGTTCTGGCACAGCGCACTCCCTTGTTTGGGATTCTGCGTGTCGTGCATGTTCATCTGACCTCCGGGTCTGAGAACCGGAGCCAGCTGCCTGTCCTCTGACCTAACTGGCTGGCTTCTGAGCCAGCACTTGACCTGATGGTTTGGGTTAATTAGCTCCTGCACACACACAGTAAGGAGAACACTCCACATGCCTTCCTGAACAACCACAGGACCCATTCCCTGTGAGACACCGCAGCAGATTACAGAACCCTCAGAGAGAAGGGGAGCCCTGGTGCTAGCCTGGTGACTAGCCGGGGCTGCTAACGCATCCGCAGTTAGAAACCGCCAGCCACTCAGTAAGAGGAAGAGGCGGCTTTGGCTTTGTACGTCTTGAAAACCTGCACGGGCAGTTCTACCCTGTCCTGTAGTCAGTCTCTGAATCAGAATGGACCCGAGAGCAGGGGGGAAGGAGGGAGGAGGGATTCCGGGCAGGAAGAGGAGCTGACGGCTCAGGTGACGGAGGGAGCAGCAGGTTGGAAAGGTTGGACACATGGAACATCTCTACTCTCTGCCTCGCAGAGCTCAGCCTGGTGCTGGTCCTTCTAAAAATATACAGTCTTACAATTTCAAGACTGGTTAGGCCCACTTTGGAAGCACTCAACAGAGTCAGAATACCCAGAACACGGCCCCCACTCTGGGTCCTGGCACTGGGAGCAGCAGTACAGGTCCCTGCGGAATGAACGTCCAGTCACCGGTTTCCTTTGCAACTGTGTTGCCGTTTAGGAAGAGCTTTTTGTCGCATGGACTCCCTCCTTTGAACATGCTCCTACAGAATTTGGATTAGGATCAGTACATTATTTCCCTCTTGCTCGTAGCAGGTAGCACCCCCTGTATACTGCTTGCTGTCCATGGCCCGCTCTGCCCCCTGTGGTTCTGTGTGTAAAAGCAACTTTGTACAGTGGAAGTTTGGCGACACATCTGTGGCCTGTCGGGTGAAAACGGACTCCCCTTCTCACACTGAGCCCTTGCGGTGATCACCTCGCGGTGGTGATTACCTAGCAGGCCAGGGTCCCAAGCCTCTGTCTACACACATTACTCTGCCAGAAGGATTCTTCCTGCTTATCTCACTCAGCCCACAACTTTTCAGGTCGGCTGTAGCCTCTTCCTGTGTTCTCTGCCCCTTCCAGGTACCTCCTCCTTCAGGAAGCTCTCGCACTGCCCTCTGCCCGTCTGCACTGCTCTGTGAACTCTTTCAGGTGCAGACCATGCTCTGGCATCCCAGCAAGCCCGGGTCCTTCACATGCGGTCGGCACCTACCACACAGTGCTTATGTGAGTGACTAAATACGCTTAGGCTTTGTTTTCTGTAATCAGGCCAGTTCTCGTCAGCTTAAATCATGCCCATTGTCGGCCGTGGATTATCTTAAAGATTTCTGCGAGGGCAAAAGCTCTGGACTATGGAGTACCACTTCAATAGCAGAATAGAATCGTGGAAAGGAAAAAATAAGAAGCAATGGGTTCATTGTACTCAGAGTCTCGTGGACGGGCCTTAAAAAATAGTCACCGCAAACAGTCGCACAACACAGAATAAGAGACATGACACATGGTAGAATCTTTACACATCTTTACACAGAACCAGAAACATGCACAAAAAATGATGATGCTGTCTAGAAGAAATGAAACCAATGTTTAATGTGTAAGATGGCGAGGAGAGGGGGTGAGAAAGGAATTTATGAGTTAGATACACAATTCATGGGGCGAAAGCAATGAAAATACAATGGAGTTTTTCCATGAACTTCCTGAAGGTGTGAGTCTTTAAAATCTCGATGTCTCTCCTACTTAAGACAGGTAAAGAAAGCAGAACTCCTTAAGATAAAGTGATTTTAAGCAGGACACCATTGACGGGGGATGGGGTGGGGTGGGTTCTTGATTAAAAATTTGGTCTATATGGAGCAACAAAAATTTTCGTAATTTATTTTAATTTTAAAATGCCATAGGACATTATTAACTTGTTAAAAATCGGGATGTCTGGTCACTTCACCTTAAGGTGAACTGCCCTGTAGGTTATACAGTGATACCTTGGTTGTCAAACAGCTCCAAATTAAAACTTTGCACTACTCAACCCGTATAGTTCAAAAAAATCATAAATAAAATGTGCTCCGTGTTCCAAACTTTACCCGACAATTAAACCAAAAATCCGACTGGAAGGCACCTGCATGGCCCTGAGTGAGTCCCAAGACAAATCTCACGTTGAGCACAAAGGTGGGACGCCGGCCTCCCTCAGACAACCTACCTGTGTTTGCCAGTGCTTTAAAACACTGGGCACTGTGCCTTTTTGTGAGTTTTATTTGCATGAATTATCAAAACTACGGCTCCAAAGACAGTTAGCGATGGCAGCAGTAAAGCTATGAGGAAAATTGGGAGAAATCATTGGGAAATTTTCATCAGGTCGATGCTTGCCTGACAGGTGAGCTGAAAACAGCAGGACTGAGTGGGCATCATCACCACTCACCTATCACACCATTCAACTGTTCAAGCTTATCCAGGAGGATTGCATGATCCTTGTTACCACGTCAGTTTGAGAGCATACCCCAGCGGTTAGATCGCCTCCAAATTAAGTTGTAAAATCACAATCCGTTCTTGTGCTCCCTCCTCACGCCTGTGTTCATCATTTACTCCCGAAATCCACTTTCCCTCCCTGTCACCCCACTGGAGTCCCTCATTATCATGGGAAAGATACGTGCAGTTTTTTTAATTTTTCAGTCTTCGAACGTGAATTTGGAGTTGACAACGGAGGTGTCACTGTACTTGAAAACTGAGACCTATCTAAAGTAAATTTCCAGCAATGGTGAAGAAGGACAATATCTTAAGTTACCCCCAAGTAAGCCGGACGTGTTTTTGTCATCTGATACAGTCTTTGGGAAAGCTCTCTTTGAAGTTATACCTAGTATTGCAACATAAGTGTTCCTTGAGGCCTCATGGAGTAGACATACTGTTTGCTGGTAGTTCAAGTCGACCAACTTTCCCCTAACTTCAGATTTGCTTTGCGTAAGATACTAAGCTGGCCCTTCTTGTGGGCTAGGGTACAGGGAGGGAGAAGACAATATACAAAAGTAGAACTGTGTTGCTGTGAAGTTTCTGTTGGGTTGGCTACTGGCATCACATCAGCTAATGCACACAACATAGATTAATGCAGGAATAAGTCAAGAACATTTGCTGCGGTGCGGTTCTAGATCATAATGCATGAGTTAATATCCCCCGAAGTATGCTTTTGATGTGTCTCTGTGATCAGTAGATGTCTGCAGACACATTCGTTCCCTAAGTAACAATGCTTGTCCTTGTCTCATTAGAATGCTTTGGGTCGGGGGGGGGGGGGGGGGGGGGGGGGGGGGGGGGGGGGGGGGGGGGGGGGGGGGGCCCGGCGGGAGGCACGACCATTTTGGTGCCAGGGCTACTATCAAATTTTTAACCAAGCGGGCATCTTTCCAAATCACTGAGGCTTTGCAGCAAATGTATGAGAATGCGGTCCGACGTGAAACAAGAGTTTTAGATGACACGGGTACTTTTAGCGATTAGGAAAAACTCAAAGATGAGCCACAAGAAGAAAGACCCTCAACTTGACAAATGAAGCTCTGGTTCACGCCCAGGCTCTGATGGCCTCAAGTTACCACTGATGGGAGTGTCACAGACGCTGGGCTCTCATGTGGACCTACACTTTCCATTTTAAGTGAACATCTTGGCTTGGCCAGCTTTAGGCTCTTTGGATGCCAAATGCATTGCAAGAAGATCAGCTAGCACAGAGAGTTGATCTTTCCACCCATCTTCTAAGCAAGAGGAAAGCGAATGAAGATAATTCTATGGAACACGGTCTAACTAGAGATGAGTTTAGAGGTGAAAGGAGCCCCGATGGCAAGGTCAGTAAGGGCTGGATTGTTTACTGCAGGGTTAGTGGTTGAAACTGACCAGCCGCTCCATGGGGGAAAAATGGGGCTCTCTACTCCCACAAAGATGACGTACAGTCTAGGCGTCAGAATTGGCTCATTAGCTGCAGTGGGGTTACCCAGAGGACAAAGGAGCCCTGGTGGACCGCTACTGGAAGGTGGACAGTTCCCATGCAGCAGCTCGTTCTCGAAAATTGAGACAATCTGCTCTCGTGAAATCTTTCAGCTTCAGAAGTCTTCTAGAGGGTGACTCTGGGTCAGAATCAATGTGATGGCAGTGGGTTTGGTTTGGGTTTACACAAGAAGCAAGGTCCAGTCAATCAGCACAGAGGCTTCTGGAGGGTCTGCTGGGCCCAGAGAAGTCACCCCAGAACAGCGGTTCTCAACCTGTGGGGTCAAAAGACCCTTTCACAGGGGTCGGCCAACTCGTAACAGTAGCAACATGACAGCGAGGACGTAGCAACGAAAATAACTATGGTCAGTGGTCACCACCACATGAGGGACTGAATGAAGGGCCACGCGCGGCCTGAGCAAGGTTGAGAACAGACGCCTCAGAAGATCATGGCAGGCGCTCTCTGGGATCCAAAGGGGTCGTCTTGGTAGCTTTTTTCTCAAAGGTCAGAGGACTATCACAGGAGCTTAGTAAAACTGAAAGCTGCATCAGTGAGAAAAAAGCCAGGCAATGCAAGCTGAGTCCCCTCCTCCCATCCCCCACACGCACCCCACCTCTACTGCAAGTCCCCACCTCAACTGCAAGTGTACCTGCCTGTCCCTCAGGAAAAGCAAGGGCAGACCCACTGAACATTCTGTCACAAAACTTTACCCACCCTATAGGCTGAACATGCCCCTCGAGCCTGCGTTTTGTTCCCCAAAGCATAGAAGGGCTCCCTCGAGGCAACTACAGCTGTCATTTTGACGTGGTATGGAATTTGTCAGAGAAGGATAGGGAGACAGAAATGTATAGCTTTCAGAAGTGTAAGGATCTAGAGGGAAGATGCTGAAAAACAGTACCTTCACACTTAAAAACTTTTAACAAACACTTCAATGATCTTATAACATTTTTCCTTACTTAAGTGTTTGTGTTTGTGTGTGGGTGTGGGTGTGGGTGTGTATGTATGTAAGTGTAAACAAGAGCTTTAAAAAGTTGGTAGAATCTGCCCAGCTTCTCGACTTGTTGACTATGTTTATAAAGAGCTTGATCCCAGACCCTAGGAAGGAGTTTGGGGCCACCACTGTCCCGCCCAGAGCCAGGAATCCCTTTGTAGATTCCCACCCCACCCCCACACACAATAGAGCATTTCTCTTCTGTACAGGATTCAATAAAAAACTTCCTTATAATTTGCAAAAAAAAAAAAAGTTGGTAGAAGAGGGGCTGAGCCCCGGTGGTGTAGTGGTTATTCGCGGGACTGCAACCCACCGGGATGGAGGTTCAATTCCTGCTCCACAGGAGCAAAGGATGGGCCTCCTACTCCCACCACCAGAGGGCAGTGATGCCCAAAAACCAAAAACAAACAAACAAAAAGTTGGTAGAAGACAAAGTTGGTTAAAATGGAATCAAATAATAATGCAATTTTCCCACTGATTTTTGAGATATATGCATATACATTTATATAGCCTATAGTAGAAAAGCAAACACCCCCATCAAAAAAAAAGGGCAAAGGACTTAACCAGACATTACCCAAAGGCTCAACTGGCCTAAGAGCTGTTCCATGTCACTCGCCACTAAACCCATGCACAGATCGTCCATTCCACTGCCGGTTGCAGTCTAGAGCAGACTAGAACTGCCCTAGAGTTTCCAAGGAGCAAACTGGCACCTCTCTCTCCTGCACAGTGGGCAGTGGGGTCCAACCACCAATCTTGTGGTTAGCAGCCTAGCGCTTATCCACTCTACCACCAGAATGCTTCCTTACGGAAGCTGTGACCCCAAACCACCAGGACAGGCCACTTTCCAAAACCAGACGCACTGCCAGCGGATCTCAAACTCTGGCTCGGCAGTTCCCAGCCCAATGTGCAACCCAGGACAGAACCAGGATACCACCTCCATCCACTCCAGGGCTGTGACCTAAAGAAAACACACCCACACAGAACACACTTGTTAGCGAGGTTCTAGAGGGAACTGGCAGCCTCGCCCATGACTGGGGGGAGCATCAAAGTTTGCCTCTTCCTCAAGAACGTGAGACGCAGACTCTGACCCACCAATTCCACTCCTAGGTCTCTGCCCAGAAGAACCCAAAGTGGGGCATCTGAACATCAGTGTCCACTGCAGAACTGCAGACAACCACCAAAATATGGAAACGGCCTGATGTCTATACACAGATGAAGAGATAAACAAAACCTGGTCCATCCATTAACATTTGGCACAAAAAAGAAATTAAGCCTTGACACATGCTGTAACATGAACCTTGAAAATATTATGCTGAGTGAAAGAAGTCAGTTGCAAAAGGGCAAATAGTACATGAACCCAATTGTATGGAATATGCGAGGCAGAAACATGTACTGAGACCAAAGTTCATTAGTGGTTTATCAAGAGCAGGATAGGAGGTGGGAGTGCCTGCTGCTCAGGGGGCACTTAGCAGTTGTTGTTTGGGGCAATAAAAATAATTGAAAATAGTAATGAGTGTGCAGCATGGTAAGCCAACCAGCTGTCACTGATTGCACGCATGAAGAATATTAAAAAGGCCAACTCCTCTATTACAGTATTTACCACAATCATTTTATTTTTTTTTCTAGCGTAGTCTTTCTCTTTGGTCACACACAGAGGCTTGTGGTTATGGCAGTCAGCACCCACTATTTCAGTTGATTTTATTTCGAATCCCAGGTTAGGAGGAAATGGGTTGTCTCGCAATTTTTGAGCTGTCACTAAAGCAAGTCGTAAACTATGCTAAATTCACAATCAAATCATACTGGGAGCAGGGCTTCCAATGCTACAGTGTAACTCCCCCTGTCCAATTAGGCCATGGGCTCCAGTCAAGACTGAGCCTGGGAAAGGCTGCAGGGGCCATGATGGGGCAGCATCGGCTCAGTAGTGAAAAGTTTGGGTGTTTTCTTCCACTAAGTGACTTTCTTACCTCTCCCAGATTCCATTCGGGCCTCCCTCCCTTCTAACCAATCAGAATGGGTCAATGTCACAACTACAAAAACTCTGCTAGTGCCTTCCCACCCCCATCCCACCCCCCTACACTCTATCTGCTGGCTTGTGAATGACAACTTATTTGATCTCATCTTTTGCCACTCTCCCTCCTGCCCATTCAGCTCTGGTTCCTCCGGGTCTTTGCCCCTTCAAAAAAATCAAACTCACTGCCACCCAGAGCGACCCATATATACAGACAGGAGCATGCAGCCTCATCTTCCTTCTCCACTGTAGCAGTCCCTAGGAATTCCACCCATTGAAATGTTGCACTGCACATCATCATGGAAATAGCGCAGGTCATGCAGGCCCCAGGGGAAAGGTCACTCTCCTGACTCGCCCATCTAAACAGTCACTCCAGCCACTGAAATCCTGTTTACAGCAGGCTTTTATTGTCTCTCTCCCACTCGAACCCGTCCCTAGGCAGTGGGAAAGGCAAGCATCCCCCAGTCATGTACTCTTGTCTCCACGGCACTTAGAACGGAGTCACAGAGCCCGGACCAAAGCAGATGTTCACTAAATACTAAGTACTTGTTGATCAAAAGTCCCACTCCAGCCAGCAGGAGTCATCGCCACGTTAGCTGAAGAATGAAAAGCTATGATTTCATGTTTTATCATGATTCGAACATGATTCCCTGTTTTGGATCAGTCCACTTGACTAAACAGAATCACTATTTCTTTATATCCAAACAGCCCATTGGAGATCCTTTTCCCTCTACCCATCATGCCTCCAGTAGTGGGCATTCCTGCCATGGACACAACTGTACCATTCAAGCAACTGGAAATACTGAAAAATGAGGGTTAGCTCAAAAGCAAGTTTTATATCATCTCTCGCTGTTCTCCCTCTCCCCCGATATGCCTCTTCCACTTCTTTTTCCTGCACCATCACCTCCAGTCCTGGTGCATGAGGTCACCCTAGGAAGAGTATTCATGAACACCCTTCCAAATGTGGTCTTTTATGCAATGGAATACTAACCGCAACTCAGCCAGAAGGCGAACTGGTTCATTATAAGATGGATGGAGCATGAGGACATGGTTCTAAGGGAAATAAGTCAGTCACAGTAGATAAAGACTGCATGACTTCACCTAGGTAAAAATACAAGAGTGGGCTCAAGTAGAAAATATTTGGAAATGAAGATGGCAATATGTGTACAAATATGCCTGATAATGCATGGAATATTATAAGAACTGTAAGAGCCCCAAATAAAATCATTGAAAAGATAAATTTTCTCTATAAGTTGTTACAAAAAAATACAAGAGTAAACAAACCTACAGAAACCAAATTGCACTACTGGTTCTAAGGGCGGGATGAAGGAAGGCCACTGCTTATGGAACAGGGAGATTCAGTTTTCAACGATGGGGGAAAAAAATCACTAATTAAGAGTTGGGATGCACACCTAATTATTGTAATTGCCATAAAAAGTTGGAAGTGTCAAAAGTTGTGGAACGATTATATTTACAATAAAAACAAACGTAGGGGCTGAGCCCCGGTGGCATAGTGGTTGAGTACAGGACTGCGGCCCACTGGCTTGGCGGTTCAAATCCAGCAGCAGCTCTCCAGGAGCAAGGCTGGGCCTCCCAGTCCCACCAGAGGGCAGTGATGCCCCCCCCCACACACACACACACAAAAAGAAAGTATTAAACGAAACTGATGAGTTTGCTTCCATACAAAGAACTCATGGGATTTGGTGTTTTAGTGTGGAGATTTGGGGCCATGATTTCAAGAGACTCCCGATTAACTGGTCTACTAAGGAATCGCTAGGGAGACCTTCTGGTCTGTCTGGTAGAGTTGCTATTAACTGAAATCAACTCCAAAGCAATGGTTTGGTTTGGGTTTGCCAGGAAACTGACAACGAGAGCTAAATGATGCCCTACGTCTATCAGGGCATCTTCTGATCAAAGATTCTACACAGCAATCCTGATCAGGAGGAGGGCGTGTAGAACAGAAGTTCAAATTCTCATAGACTCCAGACCTGCAACTGCTCGCTCTCCTGAGATAGGCTATTTTACCTGGAAGGAAAACATCTCCTGTCGACTGCTTAAAATCAAGGAACAGCTTAGCCTGAGTAGTTAAGAATGTGTGCCCTGAGGACCCGCTCTGGAAGATCGAGCCACAGGAGATCAAGGGCACTAAGGTAACACCTTGGATTAAGCATTGTTGCTAACTGGACAGGTTAGAGGTTCGAGTTCACCACCCACTGAGCAGGAGAAAGAGGAGGCTGCTTGTTTCCATTGACAGTCTCAGAAACCTAGGGAGTGGTTTGATTTGTCCCACCCTGCAGCTATGAGTCAAAGATACTTGACAGTACTAGGATACAAAGTAACAATAGCAAAGGAAAAGGTTAGATAGAAATCTTAAAACAGCAAAAAAAACCAAAACAAACCCTCATTGTCGTTGAGTCAATTCCATGACTGGTGGCCTTGCAGAGAACTGCCCCCCTGGGGTTTCAAGGGCTGTAAGTCTTTAGATCAAAGAGCCTCGGAGCCTCTGGTGCATCTCCTCTGCTGACCTCATGAACTAACCCTGTTAGTTGCCCACTTCAGCTACCCCGGGGTTCCCATAGGGCGAAAAGAAAGGGGGGGCTGAGAATGGAGACACAATGTGAGGGCCATAATCAATGTCACTGAATTGCTGCATACTGAGAAACTGCTAAATTAACATATACTCTCAGCAACAACAAAGGAAAAAAAAAGTAAGCGAAAGTTCAGTGTTTATTTAACCAATAAATAATTTTCAATGAAAATCTGATTCTTACCCAAATAAAAAAAGTTTGGTTTGAGTATATTTTATATAAGTATACAAAGTCATGTCAAGCAGAAGTGTACAATTGCTACCACAATCAGTTTCCAAATGTGTTAGTCTGGGTAAACTAGGGAAATAAATTCACAGAAATACATATGTATAGAAGAGAGAGTTTTATATAAAGGATAAGTGTACATTAAGAAAGCATCCCAACCCAGTGCTGTCCAAGCCCATAAATCCAACACTAACCCATATGTCTACACCAATCTACACAGTCCTCCTCTCTCTCTCACAAAACACACACCATGGCACCGACTGCAGGAGGAAAGTTCAGTCAGTGAACATGTAAGTATCTCGGTGCAGGCTCCAGCACCCAGGGCTGCATGTGGCTTCTTGCATCCTCAGGGATGTCTTGCAGGAAGACAGCCTTGCCAGCTGAAGCAGGGAACTGGCTAAGGCAGCTGCACCCTTGTCCGACCATCAGAGAGCAAGAGACCCATGAACTAGAAAGGCAAGGCTCACCGAGCCATTTATCTCTCTGCCCTTCAATGAATCCCACATGTGTACATGGCACAATAAACTTCAACTATCTCACCATACATTCTTTTTCTTTGTGGAATCCTGTCACTAAAATGACTATAATCGAGGTGTGTATGAAACTCTTGCCATTTTCCTGCACCCTGTAGAATTGTAGTCAGAATTTGCACTTCTTTGACACAACACTTTTACTTTGAGAGGACAGAATGTGAAGTATTTCAATAATCACTGCCTCCTCCACACTGTGTTGTCCCTAAGCGAGCTCTTAATGTCTCAAAAGTCTCCTGAACCCTCTCCAAAAAGGTAAGAATGTGCACCACCTAAGTGCACACTGTGCACGCAGTCATGCCAGCTACATGGTCTCCTCAGTACCAGGCACCACCAGCACAAACAAGTATTCCCCTGGTATGTGACTTGCGTGGCATGAGCAAAGAACATGCTGGATTCCTACACTCTTCTACCCCACTCTCCCGACTCTTGAAGAATTCATACTTGTTAGTAGGGATGGCTAAGGGTTTTTTTCCTATGATGCCAAATCATACTAGCTTAATTCAGAATGCTGTTTTCAGCCGGAGAATCTGAACAATGCTGGAGGCTCCAGAACAGCTTGGTGTTCAACTCACTTCAGAAACCCGGCTTTAAGGAGAGTGAGACACTCTGGTAGATTAACAAAATGATTTGAAAAATCAAAATCACAAAAAGGCCCCCGGTGTTCCTGTAAAGATGCAGAAAAGAAAGGTCTGGTTGGGATTTTACTGTTTGTTGATGTGGAGGTGGCCCACAGAGGGAGAGAAACAGCTATAGGGACAGACCACCCTAGGCATCCCTTCCAGGCGGGGCAAGCTCCGTAGGTTCACCTTAAAACGTCGGCAGCTCGGAGCTGGTGCTAAAGTGCTTTACAAAGACTCCATCTGGCTTTCTCAAACAGGTGACAAAAATAAGGGGAAATGTCATATGCCCCGTAGCTCTTAATTCAAATTCAAATGCCTTTTAGTTTTTAATTAATTAAGAGAAGTCACAAGTCCAACTACAGCATACAAAATGTGAGGCATTTTTCATTTCTTAAATATAGGTGATTTGCTTTAATAGCCTTTGGAAATCACACTGGGTCAATAGGATGTGTGTATTTCCATGCATGCCACACCAAATATACAATAAGTGCAACCACATATATGTGAGGCACACGTATAAACATGTGCAGTCATATGTGTGTGTAACCCCACACAGAGAAATACACACATCCTACAGATCAGGTGTCAAATTCTAAAAGAAATACTTACGGCTACACTGAAATATCCACTTTAAGTCCTAGATTCCCAAGTCTAGACAATCAAACAGTTAGATAATATCCTATACTATCATGGACAACTGAAAATAAGTCTAGTTATTTTAATAAGATAAAATATCACAAAATTGAAATTAAAATCACCATCACTTTAACTTTTTTAAATAAGCTACTATTTTCCCCACAAAATATTCATGTAAGGGCTATAGAACGATATTGACCTTCAGCTAAAGAGGATACTGAATGAAGGAGGAAGCTCATTTCCTCAAGTCATTTGGGATAAATAGGTCTCTTTCATTTTCAAAGTATTAATAAACATGAAATAAAATGTGAAATGGAAAATTGCTTTGCTCTGTAAACCCTCATCCAAACAACAATATAAAGTTCAAAAACAGGACATTTTAAAAATCATAAAGTCATAACATAGATAGTTGGGAGGAAATGAGGCTGTCTACTCCCCTATAGATTACAGTGTAGGGACTCTTGACTGGCAGGTTACAGTACAGGGACTCTGTCTGACAGGTTACAGTATGGGGACTCTGACAGACTATAGTACGGGGACTCTGACTGACAGTACAGTATGGAGATTCTGACAGACTATATTATGGGGACTCTAAATGACAGATTACAGTTCGGGGATCCTGACTGACAGGTTACAGTACGGGGATTCTGGCTGACAGGTTACAGTACGGGGATTCTGGCTGACAGGTTACAGTACGGGGACTCTGACTGACAGGTTACAGTACGGGGATTCTGACTGACAGATTACAGTATGGGGATTCTGACAGGTTACAGTATGGGGATTCTGACTGACAGGTTACAGTACAGGGATTCTGACTGACAGGTTACAGTACGGGGATTCTGACTGAGGTTACAGTACAGGGATTCTGACTGACAGGTTACAGTACGGGGATTCTGGCTGACAGGTTACAGTATGGGGACGCTGACAGGTTACAGTACGGGGATTCTGACTGACAGGTTACAGTATGAGGACTCTGACAGGTTACAGTATGGGGATGCTGACAGATTACAGTATGGGGACGCTGACAGGTTACAGTATGGGGATTCTGACTCACAGAGTACAGTACGAGGACTCTGACTGACAGGTTACAGTATGAGGACTCTGGCTGACAGGTTACAGTATGGGGATTCTGACTGACGGGTTACAGTATGGGGATTCTGACTCACAGAGTCCAGTACGAGGACTCTGACTGACGTATGGGGATGCTGTGAGTCAGCATTGGCTCAGGGGCAGAAAAATTGGTTTCACTTTTCAGACAAACAAGGAGCTGAAAAGCTATGATTCAAATGTAAAGCTATTCTTTAGGCTACTTGAACTAACCACAGGTGGCTATTTAGAAGAAATTAAAGTTATTTATTTAAAAATTAAATAATTTGTTATAAGAACCCATCAGCCACGTCTCAAGCAGTAGCCACATATACCCTGCTTCCCTGAAAATAAGACGAACCCATAAATAAGCCCCAGCAGGATTTCTAAGCACAATATAAGCCCCACCCTGAAAAGAAGACCTGGTGTGCGGCGTGGCTCCTCAGCGTATCTGCACAGCCGGGCATTTCCTCGCAGATCAGGCAGCCCTTCTCCTCTGCCCCATCGTGACCTAGCTGCAGACTCTGGATATTGCTATAAACAAGCCATCCCGAGACCATTTGCACATGGAAATTAACAACTACATTAAAAATAGAAGGACAAGCCATCAGCGTGGAAACTTGGTGAAGCCTCGCCTGCAACAGGTAGTGAAGAATTCACGAGATAACATGACTGACAAGAGTTGTTATGATGCGTTCCGAGCAGGTTACACGGATAAGAGCTGCTCATTGAATGAGAGCTCTACTGCTGGACATGAGAGATCGGGGCCAATGGTTCTAGAGGAAATAGAGACGCGAGAAACTCAAGATGGAATTCGGGATTTGGAGAGTTATGACAATGCTCCAGAAGATGACTTAACTAAATTTGAATACATGTAAGTTGTTGTACCGTACTTAAAAGAAATAATAATAACATATCCCCTGATAATAAGGCCTAAGGATGTCTTCTTGAGACAAAATAATGATAAGACCCTGTCTTATTTTCAAGGAAACACAGTAGATGAAGCTTACTGTAGAGGACGGTGTAGGCAGAGACGAGTTTCATCATGTTGTTGCTGTCAGGGGGCATTGGTCCTGACCCGGCACGATCCTGTGTCTTACAGAACAAAACACTGCCACCCTGTCTCGAGTTATGCTCACATCTGTGGTTATGTTGTTAGACATTTATGCCAAATATGGGCCACTTCTTCTGGTAATTACTGCTTTTAGAAGAATTAATACCCAGGAAGTAGAGAGCAAAAGGTCCCAATGTCTACCTTTTCCAAGATGTTATTCTATTTCATTTGCCCCTCGACTCTTCCCTCCAGTCCCTGGGCTCCACGATTCGCTGACATCTCACGGAACCCCCGGGAAATGTCTCACAGGGTGGTGTCTGCTGTCAAGTCCCTAATCTGAAGGTCAGGTAGAAGGGACCCAAATGCTGGGGCCAGAGCCAGAAGCCAAACATGTCCGAAAGTCAGCAGAGGTCTTCTTGCTTCTACGAAGGCTCAATCAGAAAATGGAGGTCGCAGAAAAAGGGAAGGCTCTGGTGGAGGTGTGACTTCTATCTTTCAGCAGGCCACACCCCAAGGAAAGGACAGGACAGTGGCTTAATAAATCACGTCCTCTAAAGTGGAGTCTAAAGGTACATCCCACCATAATCCCGTAACAGAGAACTCCCTCCAAAATGAGATTATAACTACAAGCAGGGAGGCTAGCGTTTACACCACATCACAAAAGGGATTATGGAAACAAGATTATGGCTAGAAGGGCCACTTTAGGGAATTAACTACATCTCATCCCTATGATTAGACCTATTGCCATCAGGTCAATTCCAAGGCATAGTGATTGCAACTACGTATGATTTTTGAGGCTGTACATCTGTAAATCTTTACGGGAGCAGATAACCCCAGCTTACTCAAGCACTGCCACTCAGTCACTTCTGATTCACATGCTCCCATAGCGCAGAGTGTAACAGCCCCTATTGGCTGGAGGCTGTAAATCTTAATACAAAAACTTCATTACCATCAAGTTGATATGAACTCATAGAGACCCTACAGAACGGGGTGCAGGTGCCCCCTGTGCATTTCTGAGGCTGAAACTCTTTGTCAGAGTAGAAAACTCCATCTTGCT
Organism: Nesogale talazaci; assembly: GCA_004026705.1. Taxonomy (NCBI): domain Eukaryota; kingdom Metazoa; phylum Chordata; class Mammalia; order Afrosoricida; family Tenrecidae; genus Nesogale; species Nesogale talazaci. The sequence continues at coordinate 91,736 of PVJH01000702.1, read as the reverse complement.
CCTGAAGCAGCCAACGGTTTCAAGCCATTGACTCTGTAGTTAGCAGTCCAACATATAACCAACCATTCTGCCACCAGGGAACCTTAGAAATCATTACAGTACCAGAAACCCTCTTCCTACACCTGTGGAGCAGCTGATGGGCTCGAACTGCTGACCTTGCAAGCGCAACCCAACGCATAATTCACTACGCTCGCAGGACGCCTTAGCTTCGGCAAAGTTAAGCTTCTCTGGCCTTTCCTGTGTCACTGGCACAACACTGTGTATGTGTTGCTTTCCTACTTTTGTCATAAGCATACATTTTTATAGCATTTTATACGAAAAGAGCAGTAAATGCTTTCAGAGTCAGCTGAACTCTTATCATAAAATATATACTTTAAAATATAGCACTAAGCTGAGCCCTGGTGGCACAGTGGTTGTTTGAGGCACTGCAGCCCACAGGGTTGATGGTTCAAATCCAGCAGCGGCTCTCCAGAAGCAAGGCTGGGCTTCCTACTCCCACCAGGGTAGTGATGGAGGGGTGGGGGGGGAGGAGTAGGGATTCGATCTATAACGTAAAATATAGCACTTACTACAGTGAAAGCTGGCACTGTCAAGTAAGCATTGCTCTGTGCACTACAAGGTTGGAAGTTCAAACCCACCAGCCTCTCGGAGGAGAAAGATGAAGCTGTCTGCTCCTGTCACGACTTACAACCCCAGAAGCCCTAAATAGGATCCCTGTGAGTCAGAATCGACTCAATGACAGTGGATGGGGGGAGAGAGGGAGGGGGAGTAGTTTGGTGTCATTTTTTAATTATGGGAAATTTTTCCCTTTAATGATTGCTTTCACTTGCTCATCAACTACAAGAGGGCTTACTAAAACTCACCCTCAAACTACAAATGATGCCGTCTTTAAGGAAGAAAAAGGTGTCCTGTATGAACGATTAATCAGTTCTTCCTCCCCAAGTTGGAGAAATATCGTAAACCAGAGATGCTAAGCAAGTCGGGTATCTGAAAATAAGCATAATTATCGCACCCAGTTCTGCAGTACTCTATCATTACCTCTTACTGTGGTGATTCTCAGCGCTTGTCTACTTATTTTTAGCTAGCCTACTAAAACGCATATTCCACTTCTGAATTTGGTTCCAATTATCACTCCATGACCCACATGAAAGAGAGAGAGAGGTGGGAACAGAGGGGTGGGAGGGGGAACATGATTCTCTACCATTTGGTGGGAAAACACAGGTGTACAATTTGAACATTTTTAATATAAGGCAGCCTAAATAGCAATAGAAATTTGTCATCAAAAGCAAATCAGGGCAATTGTCTACATGCTGCAGCATATTTCAGCACAATTCTTTTCCTGATGAATTGGTTAGAATGTTTTAAAGTAATAAATGCAACAAAACCGCACTCACGCTGGAATAAAAATCAAGGTACACAGTTAAAGGTGAGAAATGCATTCAATAAGATAATTTTGTCTTCTAGTACCCAATATATTATAGGGGAACACACAGAGCCCACGAAATGAAAACTGATCTCATTGTTTTTATATCATAAGCAAAGGAACTGCAAAGGAATCTCCGGTTTAACCAACACCAAAAATTCGGAAGCCCTTACCTAGAGGGCAAACTACTCCAAGGGTTGCACAGAACTAACTGCTTCCGGAACAGGAACTCTCATTCCCACAACCACAGCAGGAGGTAGGTGCTATTATCATCCCATTTTAGAGATGACGAGACTGAGGAACATGTCAGCAACTACACAAAGGGAACGAGGATAATAAGCCTGTGGTCACAAAAGTAGAAGCTGCTGAAACACGGGTGCATGGGGTGTGACTTTCAAAACTGCGTAAATTCTACTCTGGCATCAGGAAGGCAACCCATCAGAACCAGAGAGTCAAAGTGAATTTAGTGTTAGGAGCAACAGAGTTTCCCGTAAGTCCTGCTGAGCTGACACATAGTTGGGAGAAAGAAAACTTTCCCAGGTTTTAAAGAAGGCTATAGAGACAGAAAGCTGATCGTGTAGGAAGAAACCACATCGCAGCAGTTCTGGAGAAATTAGCAAATGACCTGCAAAAGTCATTTCAACACCAGGAAATAGGAATCCAAGAAATAAGAATACTTGACAGCAAATTCCCACCTGGTACACACCCGTGGTACATATTTTCATAATAAGGCATTCAGGTCACAGACCTAACGTCATAACCAAGTGTTAAATAAAAAGAGATGCCTATTGACACTTTCGAATTCCTTAAATCCCAGTAGGCCAAAATATCCTAAGCCATCTCAACCTATTCATCCACTCAAAGAAGCAAATGTGTCCAGTATGTGGGGTGTAGGGAGCTCCCCACCCCCCACCCCACAGTACATCATGACTTCAAATAAGCAAATGGGTCACCACTCTCTTACACAGACTATAAAAGTTGTTTGATCTAGCCAATGAAGCCACAGGAAAACATCAGATGATTGCGAGGTGAAGGCACTCCAGGGGGAGAGGCCCGAGTACAACCCCATCACTCAAAAGTCTGCACAATCCATTGCCACCCTCCCAATTCGGCGCTCGTTGAAGAAAAGGCATTGAAAGATCCTGGCTTCGTCTTCCCCAAACCTCAAGTCCACCTGTGGCGTGGAGACCCTGTCAAAAATCTCCGGAGCTCGTGAAGCGGCCACGCACACACACACTTCACGACAAGCTAAAACTTCGGAAAACGTTGTGATTTCTTAAAAACCCATTTCCAGAAGGAGCGGAACTTGTCCCCGGGGCTGCTCTCGAAGATACCAAGATCTGAATTCAAGGAACCCCGGGACACTTTCCGCACGCCCTCTTCACTCCAACAAAGAGGTTGTTTGGCTTGGGGTGTTCTGCCTTTTGTCTCGTTCTCCACGGAGGTGGAAACAAAGAGAAGGGCTCCTCTGGCCTCCATTCTTGACCTTCAAGAACAGCCGAAAGTCGGGAGCCAGATAAAAAAGTTTTCGCCGCGGCCCCGCCACCGGCGGCTCGCAGGGCGCTCCGGGACAGTGGCCGGCCCCTCTCCCCTCGGGAAGACCTCCCACTCTGCTCCGCCCGGGACCGACAGGGAGCCCGGGACCGGGGGATGGAGCCTCGCCCCCTCCCCGACGCGAGGCTCCGACCCCCCCCCTCCGGCGCTGCCCGGGCCTGCAGCCCCGGGTCCCCCTCGGGAGCCGCACGAGAGCGCGGGCCGGACCCCCCCCGGACCCCGCATGCTTCCGGGCCCGACCCCTCGGCCCCCCGCCCCGCTCACCGGCATCATGTTGGACCCGAACCGCATCGAAGCGGGTGGCCCGACGCAGGCTGGAACGGAGCCGCGGCGACCTGGGGTCGCGGGGGAGGGGAGCCGGGAGCGCGGCCGGCGGGCGGCGGCGGACCTGTTGCGAGGCGGCGGGCGGGCGGGCGCCCGGAGCGCGCGCGGACCCGCCGAGCCCGGCCCGCTGGCCCGAGCGCCGCCGACCCCCCGCTGGGCCCCCGGACGCGGCTTTGTCTCCCGCTCGCTCGCGACGGCCGCCACTCGCCTGGCTCGCTCCGAAACCAACTAATCCCGGGGCCGGGCCCGGCCGAGCCCGCGCCGGCTCCGCCCCCCGCGCGCCGCGCCCCGTCCGCGCTGCGCGGGGCGGGCATGGGGGGAAGGGAGGCCGCGCGCCCCGGAGCCCTGCGCGCGCACCTGCGCGGGCCCGCGGGAGCGGCGAGCGGGCGCGCGCGCGCGCGCCCGAAGAGGGGGGGCCGCGGAGCGCCCTGGTCTTCCTCCTCCGGAGCTCCGCGCCGCCTAAGTGCGGTCGGGAGCGCGCGGCCGAGGGGCGCGAGCGCGCGCTTTCCGGCCGGCCACCCCCGAAATGGGACTGGAATGAAAGCCGCGGAGCGGGCACCCGAGCTGTCGCGGTCACCCCCCACTGCGGTTTCGAATTGTGTAAGGGAGCCGAACTGCCTGGGGAGCCGAGTTCGCCGCCTGCACTGGGTGGAGCTGGGCCGGAGGGAGGCGGCTGGACGCTCGAGGGACGACCTGGCGGTGCCACCCAGCTTCCCAGAGGCCCCAGGACCTGCCCGGGCCCAACAAAATGGAGATTGCGTGGTTGTTTCGGCCTGCGACGCGTTCCCAAAGTTCTCGAGTTGTTCATTGTTCATCTCCTCGGCTGTTGTCCAAATTCTAAAAGCCATGTCTTACTTGCTATCGTAAGAATAAATAAATAAACTTTAAAATGCGTAAACAGCCCTGAGGGTCTTTTCAGGTGCTCAGGGAACCCCTGAATTTCCCCTGAGATGGGCGTCCTGTAAGGTCGTGAGAACATAACAGTTGCTGACGCTGGAGAGGGCACTGTTGTCTTGTACGGAGGGGAAGTGCGGCGCAGGCAAGGTGCAGGGACTCACCCGCAGTGTCTTTGAAAGAGTAGCCCACTGGGCAAGCACCTTCACGTCCTTGACCCAAACTCCGAGAACACCGACTCCGTGCGGCTCGAACTGTGTGTGTTTCATGCATGCTCTCAGAAGCGCTGTTCTCTGTCTTTCAGCATTATTCTAAAACTTAAAAGATGTAACCACAGAAGCCAATGCCTTATTGAATTGCCTCATAGAATTTCCCACACCGTACTGGGTTTGTGGATTATGCAAAGGCACTCGGACTATGTGGATCCTAACACGTGATGGAGACCGAGGCAGAGAGCAAATTCCAAAGCACTTCATTGTGATGTGCTCAGCCTGTACCTAGATCAAGAGTCGGTTGTTTGAACGCAACTCGGGATCCTGCACGGTTCTTCGGGAAAGGTGGGATCACTCTGCCACATTTAATCAATCTGGGAACTGAGTAAAGAATCCAAGAAGCTGGACTGCATGAAGAAGAATGCAGCCCAGGGTTGAAGGAAGGCCAAGGGCCCTCCCTATTCAGATGACTGGACTGCAAGCATGACTGATGGACATTAGATTGCAACTTCACCTTGAATTGTCAATATTAAAAGAAAAAGCCAAAATTCACATTGGTCCACAGTGGACACTAAATAAAGTTGTCAAGGATTTAGTCTTGCCTGGATGCCCAACAATGCTCTTGGAAGGCAACCATCAAAAAGTACATCTGTGGCACAAGACATCTTCCAGGTGTTCAAAAGCGAAGATGTTGCTTTTGAGGACTATGGTATTTCCTTTTTATTTTATTATTTTTAGTAAATCATTTTATTGGGGGCTCCTACAGCGCTTATAACACATCCATTGTATCAAGCACATTTGTACCTACGTTGCCATCATCATTTCCAAAACATTTTCTTTCTACTTGAGCCTTTGGTATCAGCTTCTCTTCCCCCCACCCCACCCTTCCTTCCCAACTCTTACACCCTGGAGAACCCTTGATAATTCATAAATTATTTTTATTTTCATATGTTATACCATCTGCTGTCTCCCTTCACCCACATTTCTGTTGTTCATTCTCCTGGGGGATCATGGGGGTGGGTTATATGTCGACATTGCAATCAGTTCCCCCTTCCTCCCCCTTGTCTCCCCATCTTCCTCCTGCCCTCATAGTATCTCTATTTTCATTATTGGTCTTGAGGGGTTTATCGGTCCCGGATTCCCTGCGCCCAGAGCTCTTATCTGTACCAGAGTAGATGTCTAGCGGATGTGTAGGGTGGAACTGGGGTCATGATAGTGGGACAGGGAAGCATTAAAGAACTAGAGAAATGTTGCGTGTTTCATCCGTGCTCTACTGCACCCTGTCAGCCATAGTAGTTTCTATCCCCTTATATGTATACAAAAGCTGAGTAATGAATAAGAAGACAGAAGGAAAAAATTATACAATTGATTTATGGTGTTGGTGAAGAATATTGAATAGATCATGGTTTGCCAGAAGAACAAATAAATCTCTGCTGGGGAATGAGGACTAAGCGCCTGGAGGAAATCACACTTGGTGAAAAAGACGACCCTTGATGACATGGATGGATGCTGTGGCTGCCACGATGTGTCCAGCTGAACAATGACGATGAAGATGGTGCAGAACCAGCAGGACTTTGTTCTGCTGTCCATAGGACCATGCTGAGTCAGAACCAAACTCAATCATACTTAACGATAGCCATCTTTATAGAAGTAGACTTTTAATTCATGAAGTCCTTAAACCTCTGCACCACCAACGCTCCCTAAATAAAGAACCTGGACTTACCTAGTTTCAAGGATGGACAATTCTTCCTTAATCTAACATCTGTGTATGTATATATCCGTTACCAGAATTTTCATCAAACTAAACGTGGCTTTGGTATAACTATCAGAACATATTAAAGCATGACTGATTCAATGAAAATAAAAGTTCTTCCAAACTTGAAAGTCCAGTTCTTTTAAAAGAATTGACCTAAATGAAGTAATGATAATCCATTCTTTTATCCATCCAGAATTTATTGATTACTTACCAAAGACTGAGTATTCTTCTAAACACTGAAGACACATCAGTAAATGAAATGGAGAGTGAAGCCCTGGTTGCTTAGTGGTTACAAATTGGGCTGAGATCCTGAAGGAGTTGGGGGGAGGCGGGAGAAAAAATGGATAATAAAACAAATAGCTAATATAGTAATAAAATGAAATTGTGTTTATGGCCAAGGATGGCAATAGAAAAAAGTAGAAGAGGGAAGAGGGTTAGGGAACATAGGTGTGGATGCCATGAGAAGGTGGCATAAGGAAACCAGAAATTGAAGTATATCTAGAATATTTGAGAGAAGACTTTCGGGCTGAGGGAAGAGTCAGTGTCTTTAAGGCCCTGAGACAGGAGCTTGACTGACCTTTTGACCCCCACAGTCATGGAGGAGGTGGCTGGTAAGCTACAGCTGACTCCATAGTGATAAGAGTTGTAGGGGATGAGGACAAAGTGATGTAAGGGGTCAAAAAATACAGAGTCGTGTGAGCCATGTAAGGATTTTCACTTTCACTCTGAGTAAAATGGGGAATCATGGAATTTGGGGTGATCTGACTGACATTTCAATAGGATCACTTCAACCACTTTGGAAAACAAACAAGGGTAGCAGAAACCTTTGTGGATACTTTTGATTTGCTATTTAAGGCCATGAAAGTCACTTGAGTAAGAAAAGAAGCAGTGGAGAAGGTATAAAGAAAGAAAGGAAGAAAGAAAAAGAGGGCTGGTGGTACAGCAGAGAATCATGGAGCTCCTGACTAAAAGGTCAGCAGTTCAAATCCATCAGCTGCTCCATGAGAGACTGATGAGGCTGTTTGCTTAGCAAAGAATGGTTCCCCACCTTGCAAACAGTAAGAGGAGAGTTGTACTCAGTACTATGGGACTGCTAGGAGACGGACCTCAATGACTATGAGTGTTTGGTGATAAAAAACTTTTAGACCTTGGATATATTCCAAAGGCTGACCTCACAGAATTTCCTAGCAAATTATATGTGGAATGTGAAAGAAAAGGTCAAAGTTAATCTCAAGGTTTTTCTCTTTAAGGATGAAGTGACCTGAGCTGGAGACTTTCAGTGGAACAAGTTGCAGGAAAGAGGTCATTGTGGAACACATTTTTTTTTTTGGAGGGGGGCATCACTGCCCTCAGGTGGTGGGAGTAGGAGGCCCAGCCTTTGCTCTGTGGAGCTGGAATCGAACCTCCATCCCAGTGGGCTGCAGTCCCTTGCACAACCACTACGCCACCGGGACTCAGCCCAGTGGAACACATTATTTTTGAAAATCTTCAGCATTTTAAAAAACGAAACTCTTGAATCAAGGACCTTTGTAGGAAGCAAGAATCTTTGTGGAAATCCACAACTTTTAAAGGAATGATTTTGCACACACAAAAAGCCCTATCTCATTGCACTGGTCGCCATAACTTCTTGCATATGAAGAAATCTCAGAAACAATCTAAGATCCACTGTCAACTAGAAAAATCCTTGCTATCAATCACTAACCCTCCAGTTTGCAGCAAAGGAAACACAGGCTACAATATCTGAACACTGGGACACACACTAATAAATGATCTTTAAAATGAGTGGTAGCAGCCTAGCTCATTCATAAAATGATGACCATGGCAGAGGAGCAGAGAAAGAATAGGAAGAGGGTCTCTTCTCTTCGTTTAATACCTCTTTGCCCAAATGTTATGCCAGAGAGGGAGGGGAAGAGGGACAGTAGCTGGCAAGGTGACCTGAAACTTCCTTCCAGCCAATTGAGAACTCCCTGCTGCCAAATAGCCGGTAGGTTGATGTTGACATTTTTTCTTTCCCTTTTCTTTCTTTTTTTTTTTTTCCAACACAGAAGCATGAAACCAAAAAAACCTTGTTTCATACCCTCGAACTCTGCACCATCCACCTGGGCATCCCACTTGGTCACTTTCTTCAATCCGAGTTTTACTTTCTGGCTTCACCCTCACCCTCATCTGCTTATTCTCTCAGGAGTCTCTGCTGGTTCTCCCCACCCTGTAATTCTGCATTCAACTCCAAGAAAGATAAGTCTAATTACCACGGTCTGGGCGGGGAGGAGTTATCTTCTCTTGTGGACCTCACCCCACCTGCAGGCACAGTACAATGAATTATCTGGTTGGCTGGAGTTCAAATATTTAAGTTCTCAGCTTCTGCAGAGGACTTTTATTCCTCCCCTTGTGAATCTCTTTCCTATTTCCCACAGTTGCTCCAAACCCAGAATTCTTCTGTCTGCTAAGAAAATGAACCCCTATCTTACGTCACCAAGGAAATAGAGGTTCCTGGGGGTGTGCTCGCTGGTGACAATACTTTTCTCCATCTCCACCCTGCCCATGAGTAGTCTCCACCTCAGTGGAGCAGCTCTCTACTCCCTTTGTTGACTGATTTTTCCACTATTCTTCTATCGTGACAAACATTGTTGAATCTAGAGATGCAGCAGTCAACAAAATAAAATGCCTTGATGAAGCTTGCATTGTAGTGCGGGATTCCAATTCAGAGTGAGCCTAGGGACAACAGAAGAAAAGATGGCTGGTGTGTACCATCCTCAACTGTGCCCTTACCCGGGTTGAGTGAAGGGCTGCAGCCTCTGTGTCAGTCCATCACATTAAGGGTTTCTTCTCTTTCTCCCCTCTGTGCTTCTCATTTTGTTTGGGCCAGGGTCGAACCAGGCAGCCCCCTGGACCGGTCCACCCCCTAGACCAGGCAGCCCCTTGTACCCCTTTTGCATCAGCCTCACTAAGGTAGAGATGAACAGCCTGCTGAACTTTGTAACCCCTGCCTCTGGCATCTCAGAGAGCTTATCTCCCCGAAGGGCACAGGCCCTTCACAGAACTTATCTCTCAGGGCTGAGTCTGGACAGCCTCTTCCCTCAATGTTCGGGAAGGCAAATCTATGTTCTCACAAACCATATCCTGCCTGACTCAGACCCTGCAACTGCAACATCAGAAAGCTTCATTCCCTTATTGGTACCTAAGTCCTCGACTCAGGCCCTATACATGTCCCACTGCCTCACTGCCCGGCGTGGCTTCCCTGGCCTAACTCTTGGGCCTTAGGACCACCCAGGAGCTCAAGATGCTCCTGTCTCTGTCTCTGTCTCTCTCTGTCTCTCTCTCTCTCTCCCTCCAATGTCCCTTCGCTTCCCCAAAGTCCTTCACTACCTCCAGTAAAGCATATCCTCTTCATCCCTAACTGAGCTCTGTCTCTTCTCTGTGGCTCCGTCTCAACCTCTCACATTTCCCAACAACGATGCCCTTTTCCAGGAACAGCTCTCACCTGCCAATATGTCCAAAGTCAGAGCATCCTGGTTGTGCTACATCCAAGACAGCTGTTTGCTTTTCGACAGTCCTTTCGATGCTCTTCACCAGCAGCGTCATTCGAAGGCATCGATTCTTTTTTGGTCTTTCTTATTCGGTGCTCTCAAGTTGAGTGGGCTCCAATTCTCAGCGGTGTTAGGTTGCTAAGGACACACTATTTCCGTGACCTTTGATATATTTGAGTCCAGTGTCAATCAAGCTCATGGAAAGTTTCCCTGGTTTTCACCGATCCTGTAACAAGCATGTCCTTTCCTAGCAACCAGCATTTCTTGATGACCTCTCCCAAGACAGAAAGATGAAATCTCACTCTCCTGTCTCTACGGTATCGGGAGCATTTGAGTGGAAGATGTCCTAAGACATACTTGTTCCTTCTTCTGGCAGTCTGAATACATTCAATATGCTTCACTACCACGGTGGGTCACTAGAAGTAACAGTGAGTGGTGTCACTCTGGATCCCACCCTTGGTTCCTGGACCCCTCAATCTTGACTATTGGAGACACAGCACCATATGTTAACCACTGGTTTAGAGCACATACAGCCTCTTACCCCAGCCCTGCAAGTTGTTGTCATCTCGCTGGTGCCATAGTTGTGTCTTTAGGAGGCCATTCCATCATTCTATCAAGGCAGTTCCTTCAGGATGATGAGGAACATGGTACCACCAGTGAAGTCCATCTGCATGGGTCCATTTTATTTGCTGTGAAATGAATTCCTTGATTTGAAGCAATGCTATAAAGGTTGTCATGCCGGTGGATAAAGCATTCTGTAAATCCATCAACAGTAGTTTCGGCAGAAGCACTGTGGGCAGGGAAGGCAAATTCATATCCAGAATAGGTGTCTCTTCCAGTAAAAACAAAATGCATCACCCTTCATGAGAGAAGTGATCCTATGTAATCAACCCAACACCAGGCTGTAGGTGGTCCAGTACCTTAGACTCAATGTTGGCTTCTGCTGCTGGCAGTTGGGGCACTCAGCAGTGGCAGTGGTCAAGTCAGTCTTGAAGAGTGGAAGTCCATATTGCTCCACTCATGCATAAGCTCCATCACTGCATGTCCACTTTGCTCATGTACCACCCATTGGACAATAACAGGGGTGGTGTCATCCTATCCAGTTGATTGTTAAAGTTCTCCTCTTCAGAGGTAATCCTTTGGTGAGCATTCACATGAGACACGATTATTTTTACATTCTTGGCCCATTCAGAGAGGTCTATCCACATACCTCTTCCCCACACCTCCTTGTCACCAATCTTTCAATCATGTTCCTTAAAATTCTCTAACCATCCAACCAAACCATTAGCCCCTGTCATGAATTAATATATAGTCTCACATTTGGCCATTTCTTCTTCCAGGCAAACTGAACAGCCAGGTGCTGCGCAAAGTTCTGCCCATTGGGAGGATTTCCCTTTACCACTGTTTTTCAGAGAAATCCCAGAAAAGGGCTGTAGTGCTGCTGCTGTCCTACACGTGGTGCAGAGTAATCAGTAAACCAAGGAAGAATTTCCTGTTCCTCCGTCCTCCAAGGACCACCCCAGGAAGCCATAGTGCAGAGTGGGAGAAGGAGTCTTCAGAGATGCAGGGGCCGCTTCACAAACTTGTTCCTATAGAGACCTAGTTGGGACAATAAACCTATCACAATTACCAAAGGTCTTTTAGAGCTTACTCGTATTATCTCTCAAAAATCTGATAATGCTGTCACTAAACGGAACAAGGATATTACAAACCTTAGCTATATGAATGAATTTGGAGCTCACACTTAACTGTAATACCCAGCCTAAGAACAATTAATCCTTATGGTACAGACTGCTCAATACTTACTCACATGAAGGGATCATGGAAGAGGTACCTTATATACTTGAATATAAGCTGACCCGAATATAAGTTGAGCTACCTAATTATTACCTGGAAAACCAGAAAAAGTGATTGACTCCAGTATAAGCCTAGGGTGGGAAATGCAGAAGCTATTGGTGAGTTTCAATAATCAAAACAAACGAAAATCAAATTACTAAAAATTGAGACATCAGTGGGGTAATGTATTTAAATATTTTTGTTTTGGGTTTTTGGGGCATCATTGCCCTCTGGTGGTGGGAGTAGGAGGTCCAGCCTTGCAGCTGGATTTGAACCTCCAACCCAGTGGGCCGCAGTCCTGCGCACAACCGCTACGCCACCGGGGCTCAGCCCAGTATTTAAATATTTATTTTAAATAAAAAACATTAAAAAAATGACAACAAGTCATTTAACATTAGTAAACTAGCACAGTAAGTGGAAAACAGGTTCAACAAAGATAATAAGGTATCAACAATGATGCCTTAAGAGTACTATTCCGAGCTGAGCCCCGGTGGCTTCAGTGGTGGAGTGCGGGACTGCAGCCCGCGAGCTTGCCATTCGAATCCAGCAGGGGCTCTCAGGAGCGGCACTGGGTAGCGCCCACGACCACCAGAGGCAGTGATGCCCCCCACCCCACCCCCCAAAAAAAGTACTATTCCCTGAGGATGCAGCCGACCGAAAGCCTCTTCTGCGTGCTGCCACGCCCACCACTAGCAACGGTGAGGGGACGATACTGGAAGCGGCAAGTGGCTGGATCTGCGAGGGGGCAATATGCCGCAGCGGGGAGGCGGAGAGCTGAAAAACTCGGCTTATACACGGGTCTATACGGTATGTGGTGTAGCAAACTATGGTGAAAAAAATCAGTTGATGTCCAGTTATCAAAATGAGGAGTGTTTGGGGGTATTAAAAAACTTGTCCTCAAACAGGCAGTCATGTAAGTGAAGTGGTCAGGTAAACCTACACAGAAGAAGCACTTCAGCCTGTGTGATCCAAGGATTATAAATAATAAAATCCAAGATTGGAGGAGGTATTAGAGATTAAATTCTGCACACCCAGTTTTCAGAAAGCTAAGGATGACACGCAAATCCCCAAACCCATTTCCAGAGTCCTGTCTGGGATTAAACCTGCAGTGAATACCCTCAGATAATTAACCAGGAATGTTAGTAGTTTTGCCTTCAGACAAAGGTCATCAGAAAATGAATCAATGGAGATACAGTTCAATTAAATTTGAACAATTTGTCATTTGTTTTCCTTTATGGTCCTTTTTTTTAAATTCTAGTTTTTATTATTTTCTACTTTCCTCTGAAATGAGTTTTTTTGGGGGGTGTGTTTTATTTAGTGATTGTTGCTCTGAGGGGTTGTATGATTTTCTTTATATGATATCCTCACTGACATCCAGGAGGGAATGACTAGATGAATAGTTTCTTAGGGCTATGGCAGGGGAGGCTGGAAAGAAATGGGGAACTAATAACAAGGAATGAAAAAAACGAAGATGTTTTAAAATGGATTTTTGTGACTCTTTTTGATACTCAGATCATGAAATTGTATGGCATGTGAATAAAATTGCTTGCATGAATAAATAAAGAGGTTTATTGATGAATAATACAATTCGAGAATTGGGCAGCCCTTAAAGTCTATGCAGTGCTTGGAACCATAAATGGAGAGATGTGTTTTTATACAGTGAAGTTTTCAAAATTTTCATCTTGCTTGGACACACTAGTAATATTCATGGAAAAGGTAGTCAAAAAAATCAAATGCCATATTGCCTTGGTTAAATCTACCACCCAATGGAGCTTCTCATGGTGTATTAGATTACACATTGGGTTGCTAACTGCATGCACAGTTAGCAGTTCAAATCCCCCAACTGCTCCGCTGGAGGAAAATGAGGCTCAGAGAGCAGTTCTCCTGTGTCATATAGGGTTGCTATGAATTAGAATCAACTCTATGGCTGGGAGGTGTTTGTGTGTGTGTGTGTGTGTGTGTGTGTTTTATTGTTGTTGCTAATTTGCTGCACAAGACCTCAAGAGTATTTAAGAGCAAAGATGTTACCTTGAAGACTACGGTGTGCCTTATCCTAGCCACGGCATTTTCTTTTTTTTTTTTTTGGGGGGGAGGGGGGCACATCACTGCCCTGGTGGGAGTAGGAGGCCCAGCCTTGCTCCTGGAGAGCTGCTGCTGGATTTGAACCACCAACCCTGTGGGCTGTAGACCATGACATTTTCAATCACCTCAAATGCATGCTCAAGGAACAAGGAAGATCAAAGAAGAATTGTTGCATTTGCATGATGGGACTGGGAAAGAACATGTAAATTACCATGGGTTGCCGGAAGAACAAGGAAATCTGACTTGGAAAAAAGTACCGCCAGATCGTTCCTTAAGAGAAAGGATAGCAAGACTTCATCTCGCACACTGTGGACATGTTATCATGTCGGTCCCTAGGAAAGGACCTCCTGCTTTGCAAAGTAGAATGGCAGTTCAAAAGAAGACCCTCGACAAGATAGATCAAAACGGTGGTCAGTGACTCAAATGACAAGGATGGGTTTGATGCAGTACCTAGCAGTGTTGTGTTCTATTGGGCAGAGGGTCACCGGGAATCAGTACTGGCTCAAGGGGCCCCAGCAACAACGACAACCACAATGTAAAGTGAAGAATTCTTATCTCATACGATGAGTCCAAAGATAGAGAAGACCAGGCAACCTCCAAAGTCATGCAGCCCCTAAGAAACTTCCCCCAAAACCAACTAATTGAAGATCATTAGAGACAAAGGAAGATGTCTTACTATAAAATAAAAACCCACTGCCGTCAAGTGGATCCCAATTGGTAGCAGCCCCTCTTCGGGCGTCTGAGACTGCACATATTTATGGGAACCAGTGCTCTCGTCTCAGGGAACCGCCAGCCTACGGGGAAAACCCCAGCTCATAGCACAAGGTTGCCTTCTGTTTTACAATAATCATCAGGAATTGGGTAGCTCTCCATCAAAAAAGAATTAGAAACAAGTTATTTCTATGGTAGAAGAACTTGAAAAAGCCAAAGCATAGACGTCCCTATGAGCAGAGACTTCTAGCAAGATGGTGACCAGGCAGACTCACTCTCTAGACCAGGGTTGGGGAAGGGCCAGCTCTCGGGCTATAGACAATACCCACAAAATCATCAATATAGCTAACATCACCACAAAGAAGCCGTCCCACCCATGACACGAAGAGTGAGCTAATGAAATGTTTGACCAGTATGACCCACAAATGATATTATACATATCCACAGGGCCCTGTTCCGAAAAAAAGGTTCCCCACCCTTGATCTCGATCCTCTACAGCAAAAATATAAGAACCCAAATAAAACAAATACTCCTGAGGCACTGAATTTCATACGGACTTTAAGAAGCTGAACAAAAGCGGTCAGCAAGGAGACAGAGTGGGTGAATTGTCCGTTGCCCGGGCCCAGTCCTGCCATTTTGAACTTGCACAAGCAGGAACCCTTACCCAGGACCACACAAGCTCCCACACTGGAAGCTGACAGCCAACAATGTGCCATCCTAAGCTTATTCCTCACACCGTCTAGGTACTAGAAGACTGGCTAACCCTCATCTATCCAGTGGCTGGCAACACCCTTCCCCTGCTCTGCTAGAGGTCAGAGATGCAACTTCTTGGATTGGGCACTGGGTGCACAACACCTCTGAGCCTGCGACTGTATACTCTCCTCCTCATTAGATCAGCGAAACACACTGCTGATTGGGTGACCTGTCCCGAGCCATTCCCAGAGCAGGCAGGACCTCATTCTGTTGCCAGGTTCTCTTCCCTTAGTCACCCTCTGGGCTGCCAAAACCCTTTCCAAGGACTAGGGACCCAACTCTAGTCATCCCTAAACCACCACAAATGTCTGCCAGAGTCAGGTGCCTTGATCCAGACAACTTTTGATCAGCATGAACTCCATCCATGACCATGTGTCCTACATCATGACCTCCTTGCTAGGAGACAGCGCCAACCTATAATAGATAACTTGCCCACCCCCCTCCCACCCCTCATTTTCTTCTTTTTATGTCTTCCATATAAATCAAACTCACAGCCATCAAGTCAATTCTGACTCATCACTTCCTCCCCATTCCCTCTTTTCATTTATGTTTCGTTCCTTTCCTTTGTCTTCTTTCTTTCTCTGCTTTTCAATATTCTTTCTCTTTTTCACTTCCCCTTTCTTTTTTTTAATCACTAGTTCTCCACCCAACCCCACCCTATTTTCTTATTTTGGTTGTTGTTTCTCTCCCCCCCCCCCCCCCCCCACACACACACACACAATCCTTCCTCTCCTTCTCCTCCCTCTCCCTGTCTCTTATCCTTCCTCACCCATCGGGAGAATGTAGCCATGCCCAATCTGCACAGCCACATGCACAGCACTAGCAGTCACACTCAGTGGATAAGGGCCACCACCTACTCCTTCAGCACACGATTAATGGTAAGTTGGCAGCCAATATCGACCCAAACCACCCTCAACCACACTGCACCAACAGTGGACAGAAAGGGCACACACGCTCATCTGCTAGCACACCCACCGAGAGACAAGTGGGGAATGCCTCAGAATGCACCAAGGTATGATCACTGATTAAAGGCAAATGCACCACCATGGTATCTCAGATACAATAGACAATTTCAGTTCCCATGAAGAAACAAGACAGAGGTTTCGAACCAGTGACCACAATGCGTAGCTAAGAAGCCTTTCTAAGGAAATACGGCATTGAAACTACCTGACAATAACAAGGAAAAGGCAGACAACCCTTTAAAAGGCTACAAGGGGAAAAACAAAACATCAGCAAAAAATTAGAAGGTATACAAAAATAGTCTGTCAAACTCACGGCCATCAAGTTGATCCTGATTCTTAGTGACCCTCTAGGAGGGTGGCTCTGTCCTTGTGGCTTTCTAAAACTGAACATCTTTTTTCTTGTTTAATCATTTTACTGGGGGCTCGTCCAACTCTTACCACAATCCATCCATCCACCCATGTGTCAAGCATGTTTGCACATTTGTTGCCCTCAGCATTCTCAAAACATTTGCTTTCGACTTGAGCCCCTGGTATCAGCTCCTCATTTTCACCTCTCCCCACTTTCCCTCCATGCCCTCCCCCAATAATTTATGAAGCATTATTTTCCGATACCTTACACTGACCACTGCCAAGACTGCAAATATTTTTTTTTCGTGGCATTACTGCCCTGATGGGAGTAGGAAGCCCAGCCTTGCTCCTGGAGAGCTGCTGCTGGATTTGAACCGTCAACCCTATGGGCTGCAGTCCCGTACACAACCACCACGCCACCAAGGTTCAGTCAAGACTGTAAATCTTTATGGGAGCAGAAAGCCTCATCTTTCTTGGAGTGGCCGGTAGTTTTGAACTGTTGGTCTTGCAGTTTACAGTCATCGAATTTGTAAAATCAGATAGTGCATTGAAAGGACAAAAGAATAGGAATGAGTAAATGAAAGACAGAATTAGTGAGATTGAAGACAAACCTCAATAATAATCTCTTAGAATGATAAGAAAAGAGAACAGAAATAAAGTTTACGAGTTACGTGGATAGACATCAAAAAGAATAACGTACATGTAATTAGAATCTTAGAACAGGTAGCAACAACAATCAAAATGGCAAAGATATTTTGGAAGAAATCTTTCCTAATGTCAAGAATGAGGAGAACTCCAATAATCTCCCCAAAATCTAGATCCCCAAAGAAAATCATCAAGCTATGTCACAATCAAACTTTCCAAAATTAAAAGCAAAGAAAGAATCTTGAGAACAATTTGAGAAAAACAAAAAGTTGTCTACAAAGAAGAATCCAAAAGACTAACCTCTGATTTAGAAAGACCATGTAGCCAAGAAGGCAAGGATATATATAAACTCTGAAGAAGAAAAAAAATCCTCAGTCTAAAACCATCAAGCTGCTTTGAGGGTGAGAGATGAGGCATTCGGCTCCTGTAAGAATTTACAGCTTCAGAAATCCAAGGGGGCACTTCTAATCTGACCTACAGGAATTCTATGCATCAGAACTGACTTGAAAGCAATGAGTTTTTCTTTCCTCATTATGTTGTCCTTGGTGCTATCCCATAACTGGTCTTAAATTGTTAGTATTCAATGAGTCAAGTTTCAAATGAAACTTGAGATGTCGTGACGCCAGCAAAAAAATTGATCCTCAAATAGGGGTGAAATTAAGACATTTTCAGACATAATGGAACTTGTAGAAATCAGGTCAACTGTAAGAGAAATATTAAAGGGAATCTTTTCCTTCTTTTAACTTTGTAATTGTCTTTGCTAACACACTGATAACTCTGGTTTCCTATTTTCAATTTTAAAGCTGAAAGAGAGAATAAATAGTGCAGGAACAGAGCATCCAAAGGAAGAGACAGTCAAGACAATTTCAAGAAAGGACAGTTTTAAACCAGTGAAGAAGTTAACAAATAACAGGATAATCTTTTTTTTTCCTAAGGATAATCTTAAAGAAAGTGAATAAACTTCATAAATAAAAAGGAAAAACCATAAAGACTTCATAAACACTAAGACAGGGCAATGAAAGAAATAGGAAGAAAACCCAGAAAAAAGTGAGTTCAGTACAGAAAATTACGTGGAACAAAGAAACCAGCAACATCACACAGAAAAGAGAAAGATGAACAATAAAACGTATATCAAATGACAGTAATCAATTCATACCTATTACACTGAATGTAATTGGATTAAATGCACCATTCAAAAAGCAGAAAGTAGCACCATGAATCAGACTAAATGAATCCGCATAATGAATCAATATACTGTCTATAATAGACACACTTTAGATGGAGACAAAACATAGACTAAAAATATAGAAAGAGAGGGAAAATATCGAGCTAATGGTAATGGAGGAAAGAGAGCAGAAGTAGCAATGCAAATCTCTTATAAAATTGACTTTAAGGCAATACCAGCATAAGCGTCAAGGAAGGACATTATATAATGATGAAGTGGTCAATTGAACAGAGGCCATAAAAACAAGAAATATCTATGTCCTCAAAGAAAAAGCCTCAAAATACATATTGAAGAGAGAAATAGACAACTCACTAGAAAGAGATTCAATAAAGACACTGAAGAACATAATCAGCACAATCAAACTTGACTTTAAAGCCATACAGAGAGCCCTTCACTCAAAATAACACAATATGCATTTTTCCCCAGCCCACTTGTAACATTCCAAAGAAAAGACCATACATAGGCCACTAAACTAGCTCCAGTAAAATATAAAAATAAAAATGCTGCAAAACACCTTCTAGTATTCATCCATTGCAAATACTTTTTTTCCAACAACATAAAATGACGACTAGACATCTAGATTTAACTGAATAGAAAACATGAATCAAAGTGACTATATTTCTGCAGAGCCAATGGAAAAGTACACTATCATCACCTAAAACATGGTTAGGGGCCAATTTTGGAATAGATCATCATTTAGTCACTTGCAAGATCAAATTTAAACTAAAAAATGTTAAACAAGCTGAGCCCTGGTGGCGCAGTGGTTGTGTGCAAAACTGCAGCCCACAGGGTTGACAGTTCAAATCCAGCAGCAGCTCTCCAGGAGCAAGGCCGGGCTTCCTACTCCCACCAGGACAGTGATGCAGGGGGCAAAAAAAAGTTAAACAAGCCTATAGAAGCAAAATACAGCCATGAGTATATCTCACCTGCATTTAGAAACATCACAAGCTAGATTTGACTCGTGCTCCTCAAAAAGAACTAAAGTGGAAAAAAATTCAAGGTTCAAGTTGAAATGTTGAACATTCTTCGGGAAAACCATTCAACAATGCAGGAAGTGTTGACACTATAGCTCCAACTACGGAGTGAGATATAACAGCAATTGTGGAGAAGGCACAGGATTGGGCAGTGTTTCCTTCATTGAACAGAGGGTCGCTATGACTCGGAGCTGATTTCACGGCACCTAAGAATCCATAGTGGTTGTGCGCGGGACTGCGGCCCACGGGGGCGGAGGTTCAATTCCAGCAGTGGGGCTGGTCCTCCTACTCCTACCACGGGAGAGCAGTGATGCCCAAAACAAAAAAAATAAATAAATAAAATTAAAAAACAAAACCTTAGTAGTTGGATTTTTAGATGATTTATAACTTCCCTAGAGGCTTTCAATGATAAAAATATAAGCCCATTAACCAAAAGAAAGTACCTCAAAAAGAAGAAATGAGAGGCAATAATATTGCTGACATGGCAATTAAGCAAGTTGCTTCTCAAATAACCTTAACTTTGATCAGAACGGAACAGGGAGATTACCCTAATTTATTTATCAGTGACCATCACTTTGACTTTAGGAACACTCTTAAAACACAACAGTAAACCAGGACTAAAGAGAGTAAGATATTGGGAGGAGGGGTTGGGAACCAACAAGATAGTCTTGAAAACTAATTCCTAAATTATGGACAGGAGCAATGCAAGAATCTATCCTACCTAAGTAATTACATGTCACTACATTGCAGGCAACGCAGGAGAATTCTCACCTAGGATGAGATCAACTGATGTGATGTTGAGAAAATACTGATGAGGACGAGTTTATTTGAAGTCACCTATTATCTCTATTAGCTTTATTTGTCTCCTCCCAGAATCCAAACAAAGCTTTTCAAGTTTTACTTGGGAAATACTGCTTTCAGGACTCATGTTTGACGGGCTGAGGAAATGACTTGCTTTGGCTACACAAGAGGGACAGAGAATCCACTCGATCCCAACAACATTAGGATGACTTCTATGAAGCAGACCTACCCTACTCTGACAAAAAGGGTCTCTCCCACAGCATTCGACTTCTGTGCTGAGTTTTTTATCCATTACAGGGACCATAGAGAACCACAGATGTTTCATGATTATGTAGGTTTATTAGAGAGGCTAATAGAGGGCAAATCAGGTTCAGAAGCATTAAGGATACAGTTCTTTTATCTGAAGCACTTCTCAGCCAGGAGGCATGTCTCTCTCAGGTCCTTGCCCTCTCAATTATGTGGTCCCTTGGTCCCCAATCTGCTTCAACAAGTTTATAAAATAACACTAATAAATACAATGGACAAGCTACTATCAAGTCAGCTTCTTGCCTAAGGGCACACACTCTCACTCACTCTGGGTCGGAAAGCCAGCTGCTGTGTGGGTTGTACTGTGTGCTGTCTCCACCTCTTTGTGCAGAGATAGGGGATGCACTCCACTCTTAGCTCTCCTTCTTGATGATTCTGGGAGTCTGGACTTTGTTCTTATTTCTGAATTGGTTCACTTTCTACTCAGTGGAATGCCAAAACCAACCAATCCCTGAGTTAGAATCATCTACATCTTACTTGTACTCAGTCATTTGGGGTGACTATGGATAGAATAGTCACAGCAAAGTAACTTTACTTGACGGCAATAGTAATTAGACTTATCCAACGGCCACCTTCAAATGGCTATAACTTTGTATTAGTAATAATTTATAGGCTTTCACATTAAGCAGTAGCCTTCCCTGGCTGTGATGAGATGACAACATTTGCACCTCAGAAACTTCTTGAGATTTTGGAAAACATCAACAATTCTTTGCAGCAATGGGCTGCTAGAGGGGGAGGCACTGGAGGTGAGGAAGCGACTCACTTTACTAGACAAGTCATTACAGAAATATATAGATTTCCCCCATCTTTCATGGTCTAATTGTCCTTATCACCATCAGTCTTCTGGCTTTGTAAAAAGAGCTAATGGTATATTCTGCTCTGTTCTCAAAATCTTTTCTATGTTTGAGCCTCTTACTGTAGTGACTTGGTCGATTTATTTACAACAGGATCTTCCTGTTTGGCTCACCTTCCGCTTAACCAAGTATGACATCCTTTTCCAGGGACTGGTCCCTCCTGATAGAATGTTCAGAGTACATGAGAGGAAACCTCACCACCTCTCCATTCTAGTTCACAAGGAAGGGGGGTGAGGTGGGGAATGACAAGGGCTTGAGTAGAAATAAAATGTTTTGAAAATGATGATGGCAACATATATACAAATGTGCTTGACCAATGAATGCATGTATGGATTATGTAATAAGAACTGTAAGAGTCCCCAATAAAATTATTTTTAATAATAATAAATAAACAAATAGCCATTCTTGGCTATACTTCTTTCAAGACAAATTTATTTTGATGATCTATGGTATATTTAATAGTTTTTCCAACATCCTATTTTAAAGACATCAGTTCTACTTCTGTGTCCTTATTCATTGTCCAGTTTTTATATGCATATAAAGTTATTGGGATGCCATGGCTTGGGTAAGACTCATGTTAGTCTTTTTTTAGCAGACTTCCCCAATGAAATATGTCCTCTGATTTCCTGATTGCTGCATCTAAAGATATTGATTGTGCATTCAAACAAAATAAAATCCTTCATGAGTTCAATACTGTCTCCATTTATTGTGATGATGCCTACTAGTGCATTTGTGAAGATTTTTGTTTTCATTATATTGAGGTGTAATTCATATAGGAAGTTGGAGTCTCTGATCTTGATCAGCAAGTTCTTCAAACTCATTTTACTTTCCATAGGGAGGGTTGGGTTACCCATGTACTGAAAATTATTACCGAATCTCACGCTAATCCTGATGTTGTGTTCTTCATTTAGTCCAGCTTCTCTAGCCTGTTTGTTCAGCATACTGATAAAATCAATATGATGAAAAGATATAACCTTAAAACCTACCTGTCCCAATTTTAAACAATGCTCTATTCTCTTAATCTGTTTGAACAACTCCCTCTTTGTTTATGCACAATTTTTTCCTGAACACAATGAAGTGTTCTGGAGTTCCCCATCTTTCTAATGTTATCTGTAATCTGTCTATCAAATCACAGCCTGATGACCTCATTTGGAGGTGTTAAGAAGATAAGTAGCTCACTAGAGATGGGACACATAGACAATTCCTGGGCAAAATTTCTGCTGACAAGATGGAACTATGCTGGTGCCCTGAAACTGGAAAAGCCATGCAGACATCCCTGCCAGCATTTAGATGCTTACACTGCCACGGGATCCACAAGACTTTCCATCCACTAACCTTTGATCTTCCTGTATTCGGTGTATTGCATGTGCTCTGTGAGTCTGAAGAGGAATCTATAGATTGGTATGGGACATATAGGCTAATATCAGACCTATGGACTTGGTCTGGACTGGGCTGGCATGTTTTCTCAATATTCAATTGCTCTTGTATATAAAGATCTTTCTTATACACATGAGTGTCTATGAATTTGTTTCTCTAGTCAACCCAGACTAACACAATGCATAACTATAAAGTAATGAATATAAATCATTATCCAAATGAGAAAATATTTTTAAATAGCATATACACACACACACACACAAAGAACTAATGGCATAATAAAGACACAATTATCCAAACTTTCTTAGTCTTTAAATTTATGCTGGGTCAAACTTCTTCCTCGGGTCTTTAAAACCAATTCCATGTGGACCTCACAAACTTATCCCACACAAGATGGTTACTAAAAGGCCTCTGATCTTCCTTATCTTTCAACCTATTTTCTGATTTGGTTCAGTTCTAATTATTAAAATATTTTCAATCTTTAATTTAGTCTTCTTACTAGCATTACTCACAGATTAGAGAATCTTTTAAGAACCAGAATTCAGAAATTTACATTTTACCTAACATTGCATCATGAATTTATGCATATCAGAAAATACATCAATTAAAATATGTTGTGGAGCAAAATTTGAAAGGACTATATGTAGTTTTCCTCAGCATTTCATGTGGTACTAAATGATAGAGAATTAAAGTTTGGCTACATCTTTCTCAATAAAAGAAACCAAGAACCTCTTCATGGACTTACCAGTCCTCTAGAGATTTGTAAATTACTTTGAAATGCCCAAGTGACCAGAAGCAGACAAGATCTGAGGTAAAGAAGATCATGAAACAAGACTCGTACGTAATTCACACAGAATTCGGGGGGCTTTGCTTTATAACAGGAACAAGTTTTTATTTTGTTGCCTTCTTCTGTAACCGTGGTCTCACTTCCTAATAGCTTGTTCAATACTCTGGCCCACTTATTCATAGCAACCCCATAGGACAGGTAGACGTGTCCCTGCTGCTTTCTGAGACTAACGCTTTGTGGGAGCAGAAAGCCGTATCTT
Organism: Nesogale talazaci; assembly: GCA_004026705.1. Classification (NCBI taxonomy): domain Eukaryota; kingdom Metazoa; phylum Chordata; class Mammalia; order Afrosoricida; family Tenrecidae; genus Nesogale; species Nesogale talazaci. The sequence goes on along the minus strand of PVJH01000702.1, from coordinate 68,126 downwards.
TCTCCCCAAGAGTGGCTGGTGGTTTCAGAGGGCTAACCTTACTGCCAGCAGCCCACTATGCCGGGGGCTTCCCAGCAGTCAAAGTCAATTTGATGGCAGTGAGTTTGTTTTGGAAAGCCCACTTAACTATAATTCTGTCTCTGCTAACAGTTTATTCATGTTGCTTGGTGAGAAAGTGCATTTGTTACATTGGCTCAATTTGTAGTCGTGGCAGTACATTGACTGGATCTTGGATCTGTTGTCCCTCTCGGTGGTCTGTGTGTGACAGTTCCAATCTTTTAGCACTTCCTGGTCTACACCAGGAAATCTGGAAGATGGCTACTTGGTGAGGTGACCAGATGTCCCGCTTTTTAACAACGTCCCATGGCATTTTAAAATTAAATATATTACAATACTATTTTTGCGTTCTATGAAAATTTTGTTGCTCCATATAGACCAAATTTTTAATCAAGAACCCCCGCCCCTGGTCAATGGTGTCCCACTTAGAATCTGGTCACTTACTACTTGGCCAATTGACTGGAAGAGAAAAGTGTACCCATTCCAAAGAAAGGTGAACCAAGAGAATGCTCCAGTTATAAAATAGTATCATTGGCATCACAGGCACATAAAATTTAGCTGAAGATCACTCAACAACAGCTGCAGCAGTACATTGACAGGAAGCTGCCAGAGGTCCAGGCTGGACTCAGAAGAGGACGTGGAGCAAGTGGTATCATTACTGCTGTCATTCGAATCTTAGTTGAAAGCAGAGAACATGGGCTGAACCCCAGTGGCGTAGTGGTTGTGCGCGGGACTGCGGCCCACTGGGAGGGAGGTTCAATTCCAGCAGTGGGGCTGGGCCTCCTACTCCCACCACCAAAGAGCAGTGATGCCCCTCCCCCCCAAAAAAAAGGAAAGCAGAGAACACCAGAAAGACATTTACTTGTTTCATTGACTATGCCAAGGCATTTGACTGTGTGGATCATAACAAACGATGGATAGGCTTGAAAAGAATGGCAATTCCAGAACCTTTCATTGTGTCTTTGTGGAAGAACTTGTACATGGATTGAGAGGCAGCTGTGTCAACCAAACAAGAAAATACTGCATGGATCAAAATTAGGAAAAGTGTGCAACAGAATTGTATCCTTTCACAATACTTATTCATTCTGTATACTGAGCTAATAATCAGGGAAGCTGGGTTATGTGACGAAGACTGTGGCATCAGGGTTGGAGAAAGATTGATTAAAAACCTGTGATATGCAGGTGACATAACCTCGCTTCCTTGACTTGAAGCACTTGCTGGTGAAGATCAAGGATTGCAATATTCAGGATGGGTTACAACTCAAGGTCAAGAAAACCCAAATCCTCACAACTGGGCCAATAGTTAACATCATGGCAAATGGAGAAAAGTATACCGCTATCGAGTATTTCACTCTGCGTGGATCCAAAACCAATCTCATCGTAGCAGCAGTCAAGAGATGAAACAACACACTGCATTGGGTGAATCTGTTGCACAAGACCTCTTTCACTGGAAAGTCACGATATGATGAATATACTTCTCACCCAAGCTGTGGTACTTTCCATCGTCTCACATGCACGTGCAATTTGGACGTTGAACAGGGAAGACAGAAGAAGAATGGGTGCATTTGAATTGTGGTGCTGGAGACGAATATTGAAAGCCCCACGGACCACTAAAAGGACAAACTAATCTGTCTTACAAGTAGGGCCATGGCACCCTTTAGAAGGAAGTGTGGCAAAGATCTATCTTATATGCTTTGGATGTGTTGTCAGAGAGAAAGACAACATGCTTGGTAAAGTGGGGGGGCGGTGGAAAAGGGGAAACTCTGTGACAAGATGGATCGAAACCGTGACTGAATCGAAGAACTGAAACGTAAGAATGATTGGAGGATGGCACAGTACTGAACAGTGTACACAGGGCCATCTATGAATTGGAAACACTCACAATGACACCTAACAACAAGATGATATGCAAATGAGGGCTCTCCCACTATGTACCGTCTGAAAATAAAACAGGGTCTTTATTTTTTCTCAAGAAGTCACCTTAGGGCTTATTTTCAGGGGATGTGTTAATTTTTTTAAGTATGGTACCGCAATCTACATTTATTCAAATATAGTTAAGTCATTTTCTTCCGGAACATCATCCTCACTCTCCAAACCCCGAATTCCATCCTGAGTTTCTCGCGTCTCTATTTCCTCTAGAACCATTGGCCCCGATCTCTCATGTCCAGCAGTACGGCTCTCATTCAATGAGCAGCTCTTATCCGTGTAACCTGCTCGCAGCGCATCGTAACAACTCTTGTCAGTGATGTTATCCCGTGAATTCTGCACCCCTATCACAGCCTGTTGCAGGCGAGGCTTCACCAAGTTTCCACGCTGATGGCTTGTCACTCTATTTTCAATCTAGTCATTAATTTCCATGCGCAAATGGTCTTGGAATAGCTTGTTTATTGCAATATCCAGAGTCGGCAGCTAGGTCACAATGGGGCAGAGGAGAAGGGCTGCCGGACTTGGTCACTGCCCCGCAAGGAAATGCCTGGGCTGTGCAGATACGCTGCGGAGTCTCGCCCCTCACCGGGTCTTCTTTTCAGGGTGGGGCTTATATTCACAAATGCTTAGAAATCCTGCTGGGGCTTATTTTATGGGTAGGTCTTATTTTTGAGGAAACACGGTAGTATCGCTTAATTAAATAAAGCAAAGTATTCTACGTGATGTCAGTACCAGATGAATTTTTAAACGGACCCGAGCAAAATTGTAAGGAAAAGGCTTAGACGAATGAAACTCAGAATAAAGAGCCAGGTTCCCAATCCAAACTGCTTCGGCTGCGAAGGGAACGACAGAGACAGAGCATTGTATTGCATGAGCTGAACCCAACCCAGCTTCACCGAGCCCCGGACTTGACCTCCGCCCATGATGCACCCTCCATTCGTATCTTCAACTGCGTCCCTTCCAGGGCTGATACTTCGGATCAGGAGTTCAGATAAGCGGCATGTCAACCTTCTTCCGGCTTCTCGTGGGTGCCAGAGGACAGCTACTCAGTCAGAAAGAGCCAGACTTCTGGAGCTCCGAGGGAGCAGCCCGCAGCAGGCACCGGAGCGAGAGGTTCTGCAGCCAGCAGGGCCAGGTTGGCTGCGCTGCTGTGATTCATCTATCTGGTGTGCCTAGAGGAGGGGGTGAGGCCCGATAGGCGTTGTTACTGAGATAGTAATCATAAGGTAAGTGGCAGAGGCCCAAATTGTGGGCAGGGGAGGCTCAAGTTGCCAGGCAAGCTGTCATAGACAAGGAGGGCAGAAAACCTTCGGGAAACGTAATACCGCTGATGAATGCAAGAGAGGCGTGTTGTTCCGCCACCGAGTTGGGTCAAATGAGCCCCTTTTCACTAGCGTTAACCTGGATTCAATGGACTAAGCCCAGCCCCAGGGTGTTTTCAGTTCCCTTTCAAGGGCTGGGCCTCCTTGCTCGGTCCAGATAGAGAGAGTATTGGACTCCAGTTCAAATGAGGGAGGCGGAAGCTAAGCCCATTGTCCCGCTGGTCGTTGGTCAGAAAAGAAGGTGCTTTTCAAGGGTGTGATTTTCCTCCTGAGACTTTCCTTTTGTTGTTATTGTTGAGCGCGTACCCAGAAAAACATACAGGAACCCTCCAGTGCCGTTGAGGCGTCTTTGAGATACCATTCTCAGCCTCCATGTCTGAGTTGTTCCTTCCTATCAGACGGGAACTTCGAGCCTTGTAAGATTCCTAGCTACTCTGTGGGGTCACTGCTGTCCATTGAATCACATATAGTTCCTAAAAGAGCCTAATGCTCAAAGAAGACTTTTTAAAAAACAAACAAAACAAACAAACGAATTGTTCAGTTTTAATGGGATCAGTTCATGGGATCTTTTTAGTTGAAGATTTATAGAACTTATCCCGTGGCATTGTTTTCAGGGGTTTATTCACCCTCTATGGATCCAGAAGTCTCTAAGACTGAAATTCTGTTCTGACTGTCCCCCCTTTTGATCTGAGCTCATGTGTGGAATCTTTGATCAAAATGTTTAGTACTGCTAGCCAGTACTATTCATCTCATGACAAAGGCATGGAGGCCATTAGTCACACATTCATATCTTTCCCCGCTCATTCTCCTTCCATCCCCGTTGTTACCAGTGAATAGGGAGCGACTGTTACCTTCTAGAAGGCTGCCTGCAAGCTTTTAGGACCCCAGGCATGCCACAATGAACTAGGAGGACAGAAAAGAAAATAAATACTTCACTAGGCCAACTAACTGGGATGAAAGCATGAGCCCGAATCAAGGAACCATGAGGTGTTTGGTTGTGCATAATCATCACTAGCAGCCGCTCTTTTCCTTGATTTCTTTGTTGCTATAAATGCATCTCCTTTTTGTTTTGTTTTGTTTTGGCATCACTGCCTCCTGGTGGGATAGGAGGCCCAGCCTTGCTCCTGGAGAGCTGCTGCTGGATTTGACCCTGTGGGCCACCATCCTGCACACTATCACTACGCCACCGGGGCTCAGTCCATAAATGCATCTCTTATGTAACTTTGCTATTCAAAGTTTTCCAGCATAAAACCTGTTCATAACAACTACAGCTATTGGCTACCCAACCCCACCCATCATTAGTGCAGGTTTCCTGTGAACCCCCTTTCTCTAGACCCTGAGTCTACTAATCAACCTTGATCGCTACTCATTCAACTTCACTCATCTCAAAAGAGGGAAGTCATACAATATTCATTCTTCTGGAATTGGTTTATTTCACTCAGCATAATAACTTCAATCTCCATCCATGCTGCAGCATGTATTAAGGCTTCATTTTTGCTACTGGCTTAGTAATATGATCACATAAGGGAGCTTCAAAAGGTTTGAGGGGACCTGGCTATCAAAAGACACAGTGTCTGCAGCCTTACAGGCTTGAAGTTAAGCAAGCAGCTATGTAGCAGGAAAGCAACAAGCCCACATGGAAGAAGCCACCAGCCTGTGTCATCATGAAGTGTCTATGGGATCAGGTAATAGGCATCAGATGACCCAAAACAGACAAATAAAACCACATTGTTGACAATGAGGGGGATCAGAGCAGAGACCCGGGCCCAAACCCAAACAATGGGCCATCCCCTCACAGAAGGGTCACAGAAGCGGTGAGTCAATCAGGGCACAGTATAACACCAATGCAACACACACTATCCCTTTGGTTCCTTGAGGTTTCATCACCCCCACTATCATGACCCCAGTCCTGCAGGCTAAACCAGAGCAAGTGCACAGGTACGGATAAGAAATAAGAAATCAGGACACATGGAATCCAGGTACAGAAATAGAATAGCAATACCATGAAGGTAGGGGGAAGGGACTGAGAGAAGAGGAGGAAGAGAGATTTGATGCAATGACTTACACATAACCACATCCCACACGCCCTCTAGGGGGATGAACAACAGAAACCATGGGAGAAGAGAGGCAGCAGTCTGTTTAAAATATGAAACTAATAATAATTTATCAAGGGGCCATGGGAGGGAGGGAAAAAAGAGGAGCTGATAGCAAGGATTCAATAGAAAGTAAATGTCTAGAACAGAATAATAGAAACATATGTATAAATATACTTGATACAATTGATGTATGAGTTGTCATAAGAATTGTAAGGGCAGGAAAAAAAAAGAATTGTAAGAGCCCCAATAAAATTATCTTTTAATTAAAAAAAGAGCTCTAAGAGCCCCCAATAAAATGATCTTTTAATAATATTTTTTAAAAGTTTAAGGAGAGGGCTGAGCCCCGGTGGCGCAGTGGTTGTGTGCGGGACTGCAGCCCACTGGGCTGCTGGTTCAATTCCAGCTGCAGCTCTCCAGGAGCAAGGCTGGGTCTCCTACTCTCACCAGAGGGCAGTGATGCCCCTCCCCCAAATAAAGTTTAAGGAGAAATTCCCTTATCATTTAAAACAGTTTTTTCCCCTTTTGAAATCTACTGGACCTATATACCACATTTTGTTTATTCACTCATCCATTGATTAGCATTGAATTGTGAGGGGATGGGATGGGGTCCATGACTCTCCTCCTCTGGCCTCAGAAGGAGAAAGGAGAATCACACTCCACACCAGGCCAAGGTGGATTTACTGAAAGGTGAGGTCAGACATCCTCCAGAATTCAACCTTCCTCCCAAGTCCTTCGACAACCATCCCTCTGAGAGGTCTGTACTGCCCAGCTGGGTGCCGTCATGCAGTGCACTGGCTATACAAGACTCAGAAAACATACTCACAAATATAGGATTTATTCGGGACATTAACAGCTTACAAATGCTCAAGATACAATGATTGGAATAGGACAGTCTCTTCTCAGCCATGCTCCCAGGCAGGCTGCTCTCCTCCTTAACCTCGTAGCCACAAGCTCTTTTGGCCTTTGCCCTGCTCCGGCAATGTTAAAAGCTCTTTTAGAACTGCCCCCTCCCCCAAACACAAAAACCCATGGAAAGCTTCATCCCAAAGGCACTCCCTCAGAAGGTCCCCAGATCTAGCTCCCCAGTGAAGCGCCTGCTGTCGTCTTACTCCCCAGGCCAGCTTACTGCCTACAGGTACTCGGTGCATTTGCTCTGCGGGATGCTTAGCTCCCGACTCTGCATCCTGGCTCTCTGCTGCCACTCCTCTGGGGTCACGGTTGTCTCCTGGACCAAGGAGGTCCAGTGTGCAAGAATCTCAGAGTCCAAAGGATGCACTCCATTTCTGGTTCTTCTCTGTTGGTGGTGGAGAGGCCCAACACCCCTCCCTGCTTCGGAGAGAGTTGAATTTCTACCCAGAAGGATGAGAAAACTGACCACTCCCCTTACCATTCTAAGATTGTACAAACCAAACTGTGACATCGATACGATGAAGGTTCCCAATTTAAATATGGTTTCAAAACCACTCAGAGATTATATAATTTCCATAAAGTTATTGTCATCGATTGAATTGTATCACTCCAAAGTCTGTGCCAACTTGCCGGGACCATGTCTCTCTGGTTTGCCAGTCACATAGTCCAACCCGTTTTAGGAGGATGAAGAGTCGAATGCAACACCATGAATCATTTCATCACCGTGTTCCCAATGGAAGAGCAGTTTCCCTGGCCTGTGGCCTGAAAATTTTTTTCTCTAAAAAGAGATTAAAGGTGAAAGGCCTGAGCAATTATCAGAGGGACCTGCTACCACCAAGACAGGTAGTGCATTCTTTGGACAGAATCTCTGTCCTGAGAACTTTGTGATCCAAGGAAAGATTGACTCCAAGACACAGGGAGATCACCAAGGAATCTGAGGTCTACAGAGGCAGAAGGGAGGCAAGGACCTCTCTCCTAAACTAAACACAAGAGATAGAAAGCCTTCCTCTAGTGCTGGCACAGAGAATTGAGACTTCTAGACTCCGAAACTGTGGGAGGGTCCATTCTGTTTGCTAAAGCCAATGTGTAACTCTGGGTAGACTAGAGAAACAGATCCACAGAAACTCCTATGTATATAAGAAAGAGTTTTTATATAAAGGGTAAGTGTACTTTAAGAAAGCATTCCAGCCCAGTTCTGTTCAAACCCCTAAGTCCAACATGAGCCCGTATGTCCGACACCAATCTACAAAGTCCTCCTCCATCTCACAAAACATACCAATGACACCGAATGAAGGAGGAAAGCTGAATCAGAGAGTGTGTCAGTATCTCAGCACCGGCAGGGGTCTCTACACGGCTGCTCCAGCACCCAGGGCTGCATCGGGGTAAGTCCATGTGGCTTCTCTCAGGGATGTCTTGCAGGGAGTCAGCCTTGCCAGCCCGAAGCACAGACTGGCTAAAGCAGCTTTACCCTGGTCCGATTATCAGAGAGCAGGAGACCCGAGAACAAGAAAGGTGAGGCTCACCAAGCCATTTAGCTCTCTGCCCTTCAATTCATCTCACCTGTGTTTATTGGCCAGGTTGGCACAATAAACCTTAACTATCTCAGCCATCAACTTGTGTCATTTCGTTATAGCTGCCCTAGATAACTAGGTCACACAGTAATGGTCTGTGACGGGAAAAGAAATTCATGCTCTTTCTACCTTTAAATTAACTTTACAAAGTACAATTCTCATGCTAAAACAAAACCAACAAATTGACTATCATCAACTTGATTCTTACTCATAATGACAGCGTAGAGCGGCCCCTGTGGGTTTTCTAAACTTCAAATCTTCATAGGATTAAAGAGCCTCGTCTTTCTCCCTCAGTGGCTGGTTTCAAAGTCTTGGCCTGTAAGACTTTACAGGAGTCTCTCTCCCTCTGAGTGCCTGGTGGTTTTGAACTACTGACCTCAATGGGAAGCAGTCCATAGTGTAACCACTCCCCCAAGGCTCCTTAAAGCCAACCAGTCAGGCTAAGTCCTTTTTTACCACGGTACCTCTCTGCATCAATGTTCTCGACCCGCAGCAACCATTGCTCTGATTTTAAACCTCGACTAGCTTTGGCCTGCCCTATAACATGATGTAAACAAGATAAATAGAGATGCAGCACTCTAGCACTGGTAGAGCATAAGCACCACAAGTGGGCAGCTTAACAAACAGACATACGTTCTCACAGTGTAGGAGGCGAGAAGCCTGAAGCCTGAATCCAGGGTGCGGGCTCTGTCTAGGATGTTCTAGGAGAGTCTAGGACTCTCTTCACTCTCTCTCTGCTCTGGCGGGAAGCCCCTGCTTCTTGGAGTTTCTGCTCCTGGGAGATCTTCATGTGTCTTAGCAGCTCTCTGCTGCTCACTTGTTTAATCTCATAAAAGTTTGATTCACAATACACCCTGCACGGATCTTGCCTCATTAACAGGAACAAGCCAGCCCATTCCCAAATGGGATTATAGCCACAGGCAGAGAAGTTAGGGTTGAACACACAGGTCGGGGTGTGTGGGTACAATTCAATCCAAAACAAATCACTTGTAATCTTGTGCCTGGCTTCTTTTTCACAGAGTAATGTTTTCCAGATTCATCCATGCTATTTCCTACATCGGGAATTTGTTCCTTATTTGGCTGAGTCGCTTTGCATTGTGTAAGCCGAGTCCAATGTTAGCTATCTAATCACTCATTGTTTCTTGCTTCTGTTAAGAGTAAACCTGCCCCCCCCAATAAAATGATCAATTTTTTTAAAAAGGGGGGGGGAGGGAAAGGGGAGGGTTTTTTTTTTAAAGGGGCTTGTATCAAGGGCTCAGGTGGAAAATATTGGGAAATGTATGTGGAAATATGTGTGCAAATGTGCTTGATACAAATGATGTACTGAATGTTGTAGTAGCTGTAAGAGCCCCCAATAAAATTAAAAAAAAAATTCATAGAATGCAAAAAAAAAAAAGAGTAAACCTGCCTTGGACATTCATGTACAGGTTTCCCCCACCATCTGAAAGTAGAGTTATTTCTATGAAACCCTTTGAAAGTCCAAATGGCATAAAACGGAAAAGCAATGTTCATTATTTTGCATGAGAAAACATTCTGAGCATTCCCAGAGACCACCCCCACGCCTCCCCCCTCACCCATAACCTACCAAATCATCCCCACTAACACAGAAAACCTAAAATCACCCAACTACCCTAACCACACAATCCAGCCACGTCCAGGCTACTGAGGCTTGTGACCAAAGCGCCTAAGCCTTCATTCACTATCACTGCCATTGTGCCAATGTTGACTGGTAAAGGCCCTAGGGGACAGGGTAGGACTGCCCCTTTGGGTTTCCAAGACTGTCACTCTTGACAGGCATCGAGAGCCTCATCTTTCTCCCAAGGAGCAGCGGTGATTTCAAACTGCCGACCTTGAGATGAGCAGCCCGACTCCTTACCTGCTACCCCCGTGGTGCTCCACCTTCCTCAAGCCACGGCCCTTGAATACGGTTCCTCATGTTGGGGTGACCCCCTCCCAACCATAACATTATTTTTGTGGCTACTTCATAGCTGTCACTTTCCTACTGTTATGAATCATAATGTGACTATGTGATATGCAGGATGCATTTGCATTCTTACATAATTAAACGTAATTAAAACATAGTGATTCATCACAGAACAATGTGTAATTATGTATTGTGAAATGTTTGTGTGTTTTCCGATGGTCTCAGACGACCCCTGTGAAAGGATTATTCAACCCTCAAAGGATTATTCTCAACCCACAGGTTGAGAACCGCTGCACTCTGCAACCACGCTCCTCATGGTTGTACCAGGAGGCTTTTAAAAAGGTAGTCAAGCTGTGGTGCGGCATTCCTGGTCATGTTCGATCAATTGAAATGTACACGAGAGGAATTACTGAGAGGTGAACGATGGGTGAACATGACAGTGGCACAGGAGGAAAGAAAGAAGAGAGGAAAGAAGAAGAAAGTAAAATCATATATATATAAGTATAAATATAGATGTATATATGTAAGTGTATAAATATATAAAGATGGGTTTATTTGTCTATGTATGTATATATGTGTATATATATATAAACTTAATAAGTAAGCAGATGAATTTGGGGCCTCTACTTAAAGCTTACTTCAGTACTTCAGACTGGTTGTAATGTGGCATTGATTGATACTCACTTTCCTGACTTCATCACGGAAGACAAAATGGATACATAAGAAAATGTGGTAAATTAAACTGTTGGTAGCCAGTTATTAAAAGATATAACTTCTGGGATCTTAAAGGATTGAAGTTAAATAAGCATCTATCCAGCAAGGAAACAACAAAGTCTGCATGGAAGAAGTACACTAGCCTCTGTAACCATGAGGTGTCGACGTAAATAGGAATCAGAAGTTCAAAAACAAGCAATCAAATATATGCAAAGGCACATGGACAGTACCTGTATGATAATTGGACAGTCCCTCACAGACGGGCCACACAGTTGGGATGATAAGTCTAGGAAGCGGCATAGCACTGATGAAGCACATGACTATCCTTAATTCTTTCATATTTCCTCCCCTATTATTATGGTCTTTGTTTTACCTCAATAATCTTGTTAGACCTGCAAATGTGCATCTGTACAATTAAGAGTGCTTGATGTATGAAAGCCAAGAGAGATAACCCTTCAGAAATAGTAACGGGAACAATGATTCCCTGAGGGTAAGGGAACAGGGGGGAGGAGGTGAGAAAGGAGGAATTGATAGCAATGACGACTGTATAACCTGACTGGAGGGGAATAAGTAACAGAACTGCAGGTGCATGGGTACATTGGATGGTGTAAGATATGCTAATGATAATAATATATAATAATTAGTGTTCCTGGGAGGCAGGGTGGGATAGGGAAGGGATAAAAGGGAGTTATATGGAAGAGTTCAAGAAGAAAGAAAATATATTGAAACTGATGGTGGTAGCACTTGTATAATTATGCTTTATCTAATTGAAATATGAATTCCTACAATATCTGTAAAGGCTACCAATTAAGTTTTTTTTTAAAAAAGAACAAACACAGCAGCATTTTGAAGCTCCCTTGGATGGTTTTGCACTGCCCACTAATGCACCACCACATCTTAAGATACACTTGGTTTGGTCAGTCTGCTTAGTTTTAGCCAATCCGATAGCCATAATGTTATACATTATTGCGGTTTGGTTTGCTTTTCCCTGATGACTTGTGATAATAAGTACCTTTTCTTGTGTTTTTTGTTCATTTACATATTTTATTTTGTAAAGTATCTGACCAAGTCTCCTGCCTATTGTTCTTGTTAGTTCATGTCTTTTATTAAGCAGCACACAATACTTGTTTTCTGGCTTGTTAAAACTACAGGGCAGACAGCACTTTCCATAGTTATATCTATCAAAGTGACCTGCCATTAAATCTCCAGCACCACATTCATATGAAGGGCACTCCCAACAAGGGGACTGTGTGAGGCCGGGTTGACTAGAGAAGCAAATTCAAAGATTGTCATAATTGTGTAAGAAAAAGCTTTGTATCAAGAAGTAATTATTTATTGAGAAAATAGTCCGGCCCAGTCCAACTCAAGTCCATAAGTCCGATACTAGTCCATAAGTCCCTCTTCAGATTCACACAGCCACATGCAATGATGCAGACTGCAGGAAGATCACAGGCTGGTGGGTGCAGAGTGTAGAACCAACGGCAGTGGGACCATCACAGGACTTTCGCAGGTCCCATAGTGCCTTGCCAGCAGGAAGATGAAAGCAAAAAAAAGAGGAAGGTTCCCAGGACCCGTTTTTATGAAAAGGCCATGCCCATAAGGATGTACCATCAGGCTGTGTGACCTGATTGACAGGCTAGACTCCGCCCCTACGCTTTTATATATCAAGCGGACATGAATTATGTAACTACCACGGTGACTAATTTTGCCATTTTCATCCACCTCAGCATTTTAAACAGCTAGTTTAATCTTCTTTCTTTTATGCATGATTTACATGGGAGTAGTATAAAACCTCTTTCTTAGCACCACAAAATCCTAACATTTAAGATGAAGCGTGGATTCTTCTTGAGTGTTTTAGTCAGATAAGTTACCTCTATCTTCCAGCTGCTAATTCCTTCCTTATCCTGGATCTTGGTCTCTACAGTTTCTATTGTATTGGAGGGATCAAACCTGAACAGTGATGGTCTTCCCCGTTTGGAATTTTATGCAAATCTGTGTCTTAGTGGGGGTGGCCCACTGCAGATGGTGGATAAGAAAGGAAGTCTTGCCTATTTTGAACTGGGCTGTTTGTCTAGTTACTGGATTGTAGGAATTTTTTCATAGACCCTGGACATTTAATGTGAAACATCTCATCACAGGAAGATACTGAAAGAGCATTTTGTGGCGTGAAATTAGCCAAATCCCCACAGTACACACATACTGGGTAAGATCACTGCTGTAAAAGGTCAAGAACCAGCTGAGCCCCGGTGGCTCAGTTGTTGTGCGCGGGACTGCGGCCCACTGGGTTGGAGGTTCAATTCCAGCTCCACGGAGCAAAGGCTGGGCCTCCTACTCCCACCACCTGAGGGCGGTGATGCCTACAAAAAAAAAAATGTCGAGAACCAGCGCCATGAACAACAGAGCAAAGCACCGCCGGGTTCTGCACCATCTTCACAGTAGGTCTTCTGTTTGAACCCGTTGTTGCAACCACTGTGTCAGTCCACCTCTTTGAGGGCCCTCTGCTTTGTAACTGCCAGCCACTTGACCAAGCATGATGTCCTTCTGCAGGAACGGGTCTCTCCTGACAACACGCCCAAAGTACATGAGGCCGAGCCTCACCATTCTTGCCTCTAGGGAGCATTCTGGCTGTACTTCTCCCTAGACAGATTTGTTTGTTCTTTTGGCCATCTGGGGGATGTTCAATATTCTTCACCAGCACCAAATTCAAGCGCATCAGTTTTACTTCGGTCTGTCTTATTCAATGTCCAGCTTTCACATGCCTACGAGGCAGTTGAAAAGACCACGGCTTGGGCTGAGCCCCGGTGGCGTCGTGGTTGTGCGCGTGCGCGGGACTGCGGCCCACTGGGATGGAGGTTCAATTCCAGCAGTGGGGCTGGGCCTCCTACTCCCACCACCTGAGGGCAGTAATGCCTAAAAAAAAAAAAAAAGACCACGGCTTGGATCAGGTGCAGCTTAGTCCTCATAGTAACCGCCTTGATTTTCAACCCTTTCAAGAGATCTTGTGCTGCAGATTTATTCACGATAAGGTATACATATAGTAATTGGGGTGAAGAGAAAGGCAGTATGGGATAAGGTGAATGTCAGCATCAATTGATCCAGACAAGGAAGACGCTGAGAGGAGTACAAGGATTAAAGACAACAAAGGTCAATGTGATTACATGTATACCGTATTTGTTGGACCATAATAAGATGCACTTCTCCCCCCAAAAAAGTGGGGGGAAAGTGAGGGTGTGTCTTATGGTCTAAAGGTGTGGTACCCCAGAACATTTGTTTATGATCCCATATGCCTGCTGACTGTCTGCTGCTGTGTGCATGCTGTGGATGGCTGTGTGTTCTGAGGAAGTCCGGCCTCCTGGGGTCTCAATGTCAGTCAGGTCACAGGATCAGCTGTGCGCATGACTCTGCTCCTGTCTCCCCTCATTTGTTCATGAAAATGATGATGGTTCTTAACGCCACTGTTGAGTTTATACTGTTAAATGTTGCCGTGTTTTGCTTTATTTTAATGAATACTATACTGGTATTATTTGGTTCCGAATATTTTTTTTCTTGTTTTCCTACTCTAAAAGTTGGGAGCATCTTATGATCAGGTGAGTGTTATGATCTTAAAAATACGATAGTCCTCTGCGGCCCATGGGCTTGGCAGTTCAAATCCAGTGGCGGCTCTCAGGAGCAGCACTGGGTAGCACCCACGACCACCAGAGGCAGTCATGCCCCCCCAAAATAAAAAGATGAAAAAAAAACCACAATAGTCCTAAGGACTGATGGGCCTTGAGAATCCCAGCTTCTATAGCCCTGAGGTCAGAACTAGAGTGAGCTCAGAAACTACTGCTGATGCTCTGAAAGGGATTCCAATAGGAGGTCCTAAATAGAGTGGGAGAAAAATGTGAAACAAAAATCAAGATTATGAGGAGGGCCAGGTTTACAGGTTGGATAGAGATTCATGGGACTCCTGAGACTATGACCTTTAGTCAACTTCCAGGCCAGAACCAAAGCCCCACCCCCCACCACCCCCATGACTCCACTTTCAGTCAGACAATGGACAATCCACAAGATGAACAATGCACACTCCCTAGAACAATCCACCATAAACATCAAAAGAGGAGCATCTTCCCAGAGGCCAACCCAGAAGGCAGGAAAAGACAAACAAAAATGGAAAACACAGGGAGGCAGTGGGAGGAGGTCTGCCAGTGTGAGGGTTGTGATCAGTGTTACCAAGCAAAATGTGTACGAATTGTTGACTGGAAAAATCAGTGTGCTATGTGAGTTTTAACCCAGACTGTCATATTTTTAAAGTTTTTAAAATATTTTTGATGTAAAAACATATTTTGGGGCTGAGCCCTGTGGCATAGTGATTGAGTGCGGGACTGCGGCCCACTGGCTTGGTGGCTCAAATCCAGCAGCTCAGAGAAGCAGCAGTCACGGGACCAAACTGGGTAAATCTGCTCCACATGACCTTCTTGGAAGTGTTGAAAAGCAAGGATATTACTTTGAAGATTAAGTCGAGCCTAACCCACGCACGCCCTGGTATTTTCCATCGCCTCATGTGTGCTTATGTTAATTTCATGATTGAGATGTAGGGGTGGAGCCTAACCTGTTAATCTGGAGATAGCCATTGAATAGCCAATGAGGCCTCCGTGTGGGCATGGCTTTCTCCTGAAATCTTGTGATATTTCCCTTATGGAGATGAGAAGCTATCTCCCCAGTGGTTGGGAGTTAGTCTCAGAGACGATGAATTACAGACAAGACAAGATGGCAGTGTCCGAGAAGGTGCAGGAGCCAGAAGAGAAGCCACACGGCTTTGCCCTGATGGAACCAGACCTCTGAAGTTGGAGAGACCACTTGGAGACCCCTACCAGCACTGAGTTGCTTCTGCTACCACTGGATGCTGTTGATGGACCCTGAGCCCTGGAAGTGAGGAGCCGTGGGGAGACCCCTACCAGCGCTGGGATTCTGCACCCACTGACCTGTGACTTCGTGAGTTGGAAGCAGACATTAAAGACTGGCATTGGGCATATGGGCTAATATCGGACTTATGGCTTTGAACTGGACTGGGTTGGGATGCTTTCTCGGTGTTCCATTCCTCTTGTATATAAACCTTTCCCTTATATCCATATGCATGTCTATAATTTTGTTCCTCTAGTCTACCCGGACTAACACACCTCATAGACATGTGAAAGCTGGACACTGAATAAGGAAGATGGAAGAAGAATTGATCTGCTTCAATCGTGAAAGTACAATGGACTGCAGAAGGGACCACTGGTCTGTTTTGGAAGAAGCACAACCAGACTGCTCCTTAGACGCAAGGATGGCAAGACTTCATCTCGAGAACTTTGGACCTGTTGTCAGGAAAGACGAGTTGCGGGAGAAGGGCCGCGTGCTTGTTCCAGTGGAAAGGCATCCCAAAAGAAGATGGGCCTGGGGAGATGGAGAGACACAGTGGCTGCCACAAGAGGCTCAAACATAAAAAAGGATCAGGAGGATGGCACAGGACTGAGCAGTGTTTCCTGCCGTTGTACACAAGATCACAATGTCATTCTGAGTCAGAAGGGTCTTAAAGGCACCTAACAATAACAACACATGAATATCTAGTATTACCAGGATCATTTGTAGAATAGACTGACCTTTCTCTCACGGAATCATCGAGCCACTTTGTAAAACACCAATTGGCCATGTATGGGAGGAGTATATAGGTTTATTTCCGAGCTGTTTATTCTATTCAGTGGATCCATCTGCCTTGCAATATCCATGTCCCATCTCTGTGCTGCCCTCTCTTCTCCAGTGTCCTGCTGCACAGTTGCAAGCCGGGTTCAGTCAACCAGCTGCTGTTCCATCAACTCCAACCCATAGTGACTCCGTGCATGTCAGAGTAGAACAAAGCTCCAGGGTTTTCCAAGGGATGATTTGGGGGAAATAAATTACCAGGTCTTTCTTCTGGAGTGCCTCTAAAGGTGGACTCGATGATGCACATTTTCAATTAGCTGCCAAGTGTGTTAACTCTGCTCCACCCAGTGATGCACAAGCCAAGTCAGCAGTCCTTGATGTCTGTCTTCTCAGCGCAGAAGGACACCCCCCGCCCCCAAGAAGGCTCTGCTTCAGCTCACATCTTAGTTTCCTTTTTCTCGAGGACCACAATCTTATACTGTCTGTCACTAAATACCTGACAATAGTTGCATTGTATAATCTGTCTCTTTATACTTGTTTACAGCAGGAAGGCTAGTCCAGTGCCAGTTACTACATCCGGGGCAGACGTAGACTTGAAAGCTGATGCTTCTAGCCTTAAATTTCGACTGTCTTGTAAAACTGACAGAAGCCTTGGGGGAACCATGGAGCGGCAAAGATAACAACTACAACGCCAAGTGCTCCCCAGCAGAGGGGAGGGTGTCACCTTCATGAGTATCCTCAAGCCTGAAAAGTGGAAATATATCTTGAGGGCGGGCTTGTTGTGGTTAGTTAGGATGAAGTCCATTTCAAGTGAGGACAGGAGGAGAACTGTGCTCCACAGAAAGTTGAAAGCAAGCCCCTCTGCATGGGCTTAAATTGCCAACCTTTTGGCTAGTAGCTGAACACTTATCACGCCCCACCCCCCCCACAAACTTTGGATGTGGGAGCTGCTTGACAGGAGTTCCTAGGGGATGCAACATGTTATGTTCAAGTTGGGATCGACTCGGCGGCAATGGATATGGTTTGGGACTGAGGACTAACTAACCCGAAGGACGGTGGTTTCAACCAAGCCAGTGGTAACATGGAAGAAAGGTCTGGTGCGCTGCTTCCATTAAGGTCCAGGGCAAGGGTCAGAGCCTACTCTGCAACACCCAGTGTAGCTTTGAGTTGGAACCAAATACACAATAGGCCTAAAACAGCCATGAGTCTGACTCGTAGTGATCCCATAGGGGTTCCGAGCCTGGGAATCTTTATGGGAGCAGGGAGCTTTGTCTTTCTCTTTTTGACTTTACGGTCAAGTGCATGATCTTCAACCCACTGTGCAAGCAGAGTTCCTTCAGGCAATGGGCAGCCACCGTAAAACCTCTCATGGAGGAGGCAGTGTGGGCAAAAGAGAAGCAGCCACCAAACCCGGGGCAAGGGAACAACAAGAGCTCTGATACCAATGGCGAGGAGGGCAAAGAATGCCTGGTGGGGTTTGATCAAGTGCAGTGTAGCTGAGGAGTACAGAGAGCCCAATGAAGGTCGAACAGGACAGTGGGACAGAAGGAAAGTAAAGACTGGAGGAACTAGGAAGCAAAAGACACTCAGAGAGCTATAAACATGAGCATATACATATGTAAACATATTCATATAGAATGACAGGGATCTAGGTCTGTGTGCATATAGTTATAGTTTACGTATTAGATAGCCGGCAGAAATTAAGTCTCTACTCAATTTCTCCCTCAATGCAAGAATATGATGGCATTCTGATGCTCACCCCTCCAACATGCTTGCTGAAGACAAAATGGGTGCATAATGTAGTGAAGAAAGCTGATGGTGTCTGCCTATTACAAAATATAGTGTCTGGGTTCCCAAAGGCTTGAAGGTAAACAAGGGAACATCTAGCAGAGAGGTAACAAAGCCCACATGGAAGAAGCACATCAACCTGTGTGATCACGAGGTGTCAATAGGATCAGGCATCAGGAAACAACAAACAAACACCATTTTGATTTGAACTAGGGGGCTTGGAATGGAAACGCAAAGTCCAACTGTAGACAATTGGATATCCCTTCACAGAAGGGTCACAAGAAAGGGAACAACCAGCCAGGGTGCAGCATAGCACTGAGGAAACACACAACATTCCTCTAGTTCTTCAATGCTTCCTCCACCCTACTATTATGACCCCAATTCTACCTTACAAATTCAGCTAGACCAGAGCATGTACACTGGTACAAACAAGAGTGGGTAAAACAAGGAATCCAGGGGTTTCTCAGCACCAATAATGAGATACCATGAAAGTAGGGGGAGACAGGCAAACCAATCACAATGATTGACATATAACACCTCACCCCATCCCGGGAGACAAACAGCAGAAAAGTGGGTGAAGGGAGACAGTGGCCTGGGTAAAACGTGGAAGAAAAATAATAATCTATAAACTATCAAGGGTTTCATGAGGGAGGGGAGGTGGGTGGGTTTGGGAAATGAACTCAAGGCTCAAGTTCATATCAAGGACTCAAGTAGAAAGATTGTTTTGAAAAGATGAGGGCAGCATATGTACAAATGTGCTTGACACATGGATGTAGGGATGGATTGTGATAAGAGCTATAAGATCCCTCTTAAAATGATTTTTTGGGGGCATCACTGCCCTCTAGTGGTAGGAGTAGGAGGCCCAGCCTTGCTGCTGGATTTGAACTTCCAACCCAGTGGGCCGCAGTCCCGCGCACAGCCACTACACCACCAGGGGTCAGCCCAAAATGATTTTTTTTTTTAATAAAAAGAATTACACAAGGACTGACAGAGGTGTTTAATAATCTGAATACCTGGTTCTTTATAAGGACACAAGGACAGAGGGGTTCACGAATCAGCAGATTTCCTCCCGTAATTCTAGGCTACTGAAAGCTCTATAGAGGCTCCTAGAGATGAGTTCCTATTCTTTCCGACTCCTGGCACTTCCCCACCTGGCCGAGCAGAACTGTGCGCTGTTGGGTTTCCCACGGCTGATTTTCAGAAGCCAATCTCCAGGCCTTCCAGGGAGACTTGAATCACCAGTTGTTCAGTGTGCAGTCACACACATTAACCACTTCTCAATCATACTTTCCTGACACAGGATCTAAATCTAAAACAAGCCAGCAAGGACACGCATGTATCTGATAAAGGGTATTTTCCTGGATTTGAAGGTTAACCAAGAGAACTTGTCCAACCAGGTGGAAGTCTGGCTGCTTCTCAACAGTGAACTTGAGCTTGAACTGACACCTCACACCTACATCCAGAGTAGGGAGTGTGTGTGTGTGTGTGTGTGTGTGTGTGTGAAGTTTGGTCAAGACAATATTGACCAACCTGCCTGTGAGTGGGGAGCTGGAACTGGGCTGGCTATGAACACCAACACCCAAACCAAACGCATTGCCCTAGAGTTGCTTCTGACTCAGAGCCATCCTACAGGACAGAGTAGAATTGCCCCAATGAGTTTCCTAGACTGTAACGCTTCACAGGAGTAGAAAATCTCACCTTTCTTTCATGGAGCAGCTAGTGGTTTCAAACTGCTGATCGTGCACTCGGCAGCCCAACAGATAGCCACTGTGTGGTTCCTAGGGTTCCCCAAAATAAAGTGACCAGATTTTAAGCGGGACACCATAGACTGGGGGGGGGGGGGGGTTCTTGATTAAAAATTTGCTCCATATGGAGCAACAAAAATTTTCGTAGAATGCAAAAAATAGTATTGTAATATATTTATTTTCATTTTAAAATGCCGTGGGATGTTATTACATTGTTAAAAAGCAGGATGTCTGGCCACTTTACCCAAATACCAAGCCAGATGGTAAATGGGCGAAACCCGAGTTGAACCGAGTGATGTAGGAAGAATAATTCCAGGAACCGAAATCGTGAATTTTAAGTCAACCTGAGAATAAGTATTTTTAAAAAAAATAAAAATAAAGGTAGAAGATGAAAGAAGGATTTTCAACAGTCTAAAATAATGCCTCGCCTGTCTATGTCAGAAGTTCCCAAGAAGTGCAGGAGGGGTCACAAATTGATCTGTCAGATCAAAGGCCTGCTGAGTCCTTATAAATAAATAGTTTAAAGACACAAACAGCGGGGGAGTCGTTGCATAACTGAGAGGCATTCTGAGTCCACCCATGGAACTCTGCCCCTGGAGATAGCCCACGGGTGTTCAAGAGCTTCCCTCTCTGGACGGAAACACAGCAGAGTGGCTGTGTTCTCACTGGCTCACTGCCTCAGAACGGTATTGGAAGCCACCTCAGCGAGTAAGCGGCTGAGAAGCATTGGACAAGTTATTTCACCTCTCTGAGATCAATTTTCTCAAACCTCATGGGTTACTGTGAGAATGAAGGGAGACGACAGTGTGGAAAATCCATTTCGTGTTTGATGCAGCGCATAGCCACCATTCAGTAAGAAGTCACCACAATTACTGTTAGTTGCCTGGGCCACACAGTGTTCACTCTACTACAAATCTAAAGGTCAGTGATTCAAACGCACTCAGCAGGGCCATGGGAGAAAGTTCTAGCAAACAGCCAAGTGTCTCCTATGGAACAAGGCTACACTGGGACCCAGGGGGTCTTCATGAGTTGAAATTGACTTGACGACAATGTAACCAGGACACAGTTCTTTTTATACAGTATCTAAGACAGACGCTCCCCTCCCCCCAGGACACTGGGTGTCAGGGTTGTTTGTGCAGAGCAAATCCTCTGGGAAAGGCTGTGTCTCTCTCTGTACCTCTGCTGCCTCGAAGGCCCCAATCTGCATGACCTTCTTTCCCCAAGCCAAGTCTTTGCTCCTACTCCCAGACGATCTTTGATTCGAGTCGCTCCTTCACAGATGTATGCTTGCTCAGAAAGAGCCCTTCTCGGCTCTGTGTAAGCACTCAGTTTTGTCTCTCAATGGGATTAATAACGCCTGTCTTCTGAACTTCATAGCATCGCTGTGGGGATCAATTATTGCTATGCATAAAGTGAAATTTCACTGAGAAACGTGAGACGTGGGCCACAATGGCCTATTCAGCTCTACACTTGGTGGCTGGGAAGAATGAAGGAATGCTTTTGGGGTAAACAGCAAGATTTTGTAAGGGGAGCTGGGCCACCTCGGCCAGCACTGAAAGAGGAAAGAGAACAAATCTACTTCCTAACCAAAATGGCACCAGCATAAGAAAGGATGTGATCAGCTCAGGGCCAGAACTCAAACAGCTCACCCAGCTGCTGGTGGTTTTCCCCGCAGAGCAGAGGCTGGCGCTTGCTGTCATGATGGCAGAGGGGCTGCAGAGGGGGCAGAAGGATCTCGCCAGATGCTTTGAGTAGCAGCAGCAGCAGCACTAATTACTGAGATCATTTGGGGTGGGAGGGGCGAGAGAATGGACCAAAGTAATCCCCCAGAGAATCTGGTAGCTAAGAGTCATATCAGGATAGGTAGGACACAGCTATTTGAAGGCTGGCCCCAGGGAATAGCAGATTTATGATTACTTCAGAGCCTCACGGCCTCTGGAGGCCAGAGAGACTAGGGAAATCCCTGCTGCCTATGTGAATGTGAGAACACTTTATAGACAGTGCCAAATTCTAACAAGGAGTGGAAGTTGGGCTAGCCAAGACAGAATCAACACTCATGGTAAGCTACGATCTAATGAATAAAACATTTGCAAAAATAAACTTGCATTGAATTATAGGTGAAATCTCTGACGAGTCTCTAGTGATGTTCAGAAAGTCAGGAAGCTCTCTTGAAAATTAGTGGATTAGGATACCACCCCCAAATCACATATACCCAGTCAAGCTATCCTTAAAGTGCAAGTCACTAGTTGATATTATGAAATTATTCTACATTTAAGAGTGACGATGAATTGTGATGTTTCATATCTTTATGAACACAATCAGAAATGCATATAGAGAGAATTACATATTCAACTTCTGAAATGTACTTCAAAATTATACAGGAGGGTGGAAGTGGGTGAAGTTGTGAAACAAGATAGGCCTGGAGTTCATAATTCTTGAGGGGGAGTGATACACACTTGGCAAGTCACTATACCAATATCTTTGCTTTTGTTTATGTCAATTTTTTTCTATGATAAAACAGTAGAAAAATAAAGACATGTTTTTCTATACTTAAAGGGTTACTGTGTAGAATAGAGCTTAGATGCAATGAGTAGAAATCCCAAGAGGAAGTCTGGATGAATTAACAAATGGAGAGATGTTCTGCCTTGTGAGGGCATCACTAGAAAGGGATAATGAATTAACAGGTGATCTAGACCAGGGGTCAGCAAACTCTTGAGACCGAAGAGCCGATTCTATCCCTCCTAACAACTTTAAAATCACTCAAGAACCTTAGATATGTTTTTCCAAACAAATGAAATCACCGCGATCTCAAAGAATAGCCTTCAAAGAGCCGCCTCTGTCTCGTGAGCCATGGCTCGCTGACCACTGATCAAGGCAAGGATCATTGATGAGAACTAAGATAGAAGAAGGAGAAGCATGCCCTTAGCCATTAGAGAGATACAAATCTAAATCACAAGGAACATGAGATACCAGAAGGGAGGGGTGGAAGAAAGGAGAAAAGGAAGGAAGGAAAGGAAGGAGGGAGGGAAGTGTATGATGAAATTGGAACACTTCTCCAGTGCTGGTGGAAAAACAATGTAGTGGTTACCTCTAAAACTAAAAGTAGGACCAGTATGTGGTTACTAGGGGCTGTGGAGTTGATTCTGACTCAAAGTACTCCCTACACACAGCAGAACGAAGCATACGGCTCTGCTTCCGCCACCCTCGAGAGACTGTTGTAGCCACTGTTTCAATCTAACCCGAGCGTCTTCCTCTTCTTCACTGCTCTCTACCAGCATGCTGTCTTTTTCAGGGAGGAGTCACTCCCCATGACATGCCCAAGGTTCTGGAGGTTCTTGAAGTCTCACCACCCTTGCTTCTAAGGAGCATTCTGGTTGTACTTCTTTATTTTCAATGATTTTATTGGGGACTCTTACAGCTCATATAACATTCCATACATCCTTTGTATCAAGCACACTTGTACACATGTTGTCTTATTCGTTTCCAAATATTTTCTACTTGAGCCCTTGAGATAAGCTCCTCTTTCCCCCTCCCCCCCCCCTTTTTTTGAGGCATCACTGCCCTCAGATGGTGGGAGTAGGAGGCCCAGCCTTTGCCTCTGTGGGGCTGGAATTGAACCTCCAACCCAGTGGACCGCAGTCCCGCGCACAACCACTACGCCACCGGGGCTCAGCCCCTTCCTCCCCTTTTTTTAAAAGAATCATTTTATTGGGGGGGGCTCATACAACTCTCCTTGCAATCCATACATACATCAAGTGTATGCAGTCCACATTTGCACACTTGTTGCCATCATCAAGTTGTACTTCTTCCAACACAGATTTGCCTGTCCTTTTGACGGTCCGGGAAATACTTGGCATTCTTTGCCAACGTCGCACTTCCAATGCATCGATGCTTCTTTGGTCTTCCTTATCCATTTTCCAGCTTTCCATGTGAGGTGATCAAAAATACCATGACTTGGATCAGGTCCGCCTTAGTCCTTAAAGTAATAGTTTAATGAGGCATTGCGACAGATTTTCCCAGTGCAGTGCATCATTCCATTTCTTGACTGCTGCTTCCTCTGGTGTTGATTGTAGATCCGAGTAAAATGAGCTTTTTGACAACTCCTGTCTTTTCTCCATTTATTGTGATGCTGTTGTGTCTTGGTCCTGTTGTGAGGATTTTTGTACGTTTCGTGTCCATAGTAACACCTATAGTCCTTGATTTTCATCAGTAAGTACATCAGGTTTTAACTTCCAGGACAAAAGGCTATCTCATCTGCATATTGCAAGTTATTACTGAATCTTCCTCTAACCCTAAGTTCTTCTTCATATCCTCCAGCTTCCCATGTTATCTGCTCAGCATACAGATCAAGTATGGTGAAAGAAGAAAACCCTAGCACGTACCCCTCTTGATTTTAAACCATCCATTATCATCCTTGTTCTGTATGGAGAATTGTCTCTTAGTCTCTGTACAGATTCCTTATGAATACAGTGAAATTTTCTAGAATTTCCATTCTTCCCAATGTTATCCACAATTTGTTATGATCCACACTGTTGAATATCTTTGCATAATCAATTGAACACAGAGCAATAGCTTTGGGGTATTCTCTGGGGTTTTTTGTTTTTTGTTTTTTTTTTTTGATATAAGGGAAAGGTTTTTATACAAGAGCAATCGAACTTTGAGAAAGCGTGCCAACTCAGTCTAGTTCAAAATCATAAGTCCAATATTAGCCCACATGCCCTATATCAGTCTATAAAGTTTCCTTCCGACTCACGAAGTCACAGGCCAGTGGGTGCACAGTCCCGGCACTAGCAGGGCATCTCTCCATGGCTCCTTGCTTCCAGGGCTCAGGGTCCATCAACAGCATCCAGTGGTGGCAGCAGCAACTCAGTGCTGGCAGGGATCTCCTCATAGCTTCTCCAGCTTCAGAGGTCTGGTTCCATCAGGGTAAGGCCATGTAGCTTCTCCTCCCGCTCCTTCAGTTCCTCGGATGCTGCCATCTTGTCTTGTCCATAGTTCATCGTCTCTGAGACTAACTCCCAACAACTAGGGAGATATCTCCACAAGGGAAATATTGAGAGACTTCCCAAAAGTCTCAGGAGAAAGCCATGCCCACACAGAGGCCTCATTGGCTACTCAATGGCTATCTCCAGATTAACAGGCTAGACTCCACCCCTACATCTCAATCATGAAATTAACATAAGCACACGACCTTCACAGGGTCCATCAGCAGTATCCATTGGCGATAGAAACATCTCAGCACTGGCAAGGGTCGTTCTGTGGCATTTCGGCTTCATAGGTCTTGTTCCATCAGGGTAATACTGTGGGGCTTCTCCTCCAGCTCTTCTGACTCCTCAGACACTGCCATCTTGTCTTGTCAGTGGAGCGACTCCCAACAACTGGGAAAAATGGTGTCTCATCTCCATGAGGAAAATACCGCCAGTATTCTCTGTTTATAGCCAAGATTCAACTGACATCATTCTACAGCCTCTTCTCTACCTTCAGTTTGTTATCTTCAGCAAAATTTCTGTTTTGTGGAATGATATTACTTGATAGTTTCCACATTCTGCTGGTTCGTCTTTCTTTGGAAGGGGTATAAACACAGCTCTCTTCCAGACTGTTTGGTACCTAGTATCAGTTGTTATTCTGTCAATACCATTGGTTCTTAACCACGTGCTAGCCTCTCAAATGGCTGAGCATCAATACATTATTTTCTTTTTTTGTTTTTTTTGTTTTTTTTTTCGGGGGGGGGAGGGCATCATTGCTCTCCAGTGGTGGGAGTAGGAGGCCCAGCCCCACTGC
The DNA here is from genome assembly GCA_004026705.1 of Nesogale talazaci. NCBI lineage: Eukaryota > Metazoa > Chordata > Mammalia > Afrosoricida > Tenrecidae > Nesogale > Nesogale talazaci. The sequence continues at coordinate 42,632 of PVJH01000702.1, read as the reverse complement.
TGGAATTGAACCTCCGTCCCAGTGGGCCGCAGTCCCACGCACAACCACAATGGCACCAGGGCTCAGCCCCAATACATTATTTTCGATACATTGACTGTGCTGAAAGTTGAGGCTCCCAGTTTTCCTTCACCTCTTTTAAATTGAGAAACACCACGGCATTCTTCCCCTTTGGATTTGTAATTCGAGGTCTTTGCATATTTCATGAGAGTATTTTACTTTGCCTCCTCGGGTAGTGCTTTGAGACTTTCTGTTCAATTTGTTTACTTCTTTCTGCCATCTGTTTAGCTTCTCTATATTTAAGAGCAAGTTTCCAAGTCTCATCTGATAATGGCCTTTTCTACTTTTCTGTTTTCTTCACGCAGTATGATCTTGATGTCATTCCGGGGATATCAGGTTTCCTATCATTGGTGTTCAATGGGTCAATGCTATTGTTGAAATCTTCTCTAAATTCAGGTGGGATATACGAAATATATTGTACTTAGACTTTCTGTACTTTTTAAATATTTCTTAGCTGCAGTTTGAACTAAAGAACCCTGGTAGTGTAGTGGTTTAAGTATGGGACTATTACCCACAGGTTGAAATTTCAACCCACCAGTTGTTCTGCAGAAGAAAGTTGAGGCTGACTGCTCTCATAAGGTTTTACAGTGTGGAGGAACCCTGATGGCATTACTCCATTAAAGTGGACTCTACTTTGTAAAGGCATTGCAAGGTTCCACTCCTATTCATAAAGTTCTAAGTGACCAATTCTTTTCAGAACTATACTTCCAGGTCCTTCTTTCCCACCATGTCTTAGTCTGGAAGCTTTGACCTTAGCTTAAACATAATTCACCATCAGCGGACTTGTTGACATTTGAAATACTGATAGCATACCTTCCAGCATCACAACAACATGCAAGCCATCACAGTACAACAAACCAATAAATAAATGGGAGAACGATCATATGACCCAGCAATTTCACTCCTAGGAATGTACTCCAGAGAATAAAGCAGATGCTCAAGCAGAGACTAGCATACCAATGTTCACCGAAGTACTAGTCACCATGGCCCCAAGTTGGAAACAAGCATAGTGCTTATCAAGAAATGAATGGCTAAACCAAATGTGGTACATACATACAATGGAATATTACTGAGTCAGTAAGAGAAGTGAAGTTTTGATACATGCTACAATACAAATGGAGGTGGAAGTCATTGTGCTGAATGCAATAAGTCCATCATAAAAGGAAAAATATTGTGTTCTTTTTTTGGGGGGGCATCACTGCCCTCAGGTGGTGGGAGTAGGAGGCCCAGCCTTTGCTCCGTGGAGCTGGAATCGAACCTCCATCCCAGTGAGCTGCAGTCCCGCGCACAACCACTGTGCCACTGGGGCTCAGCCCAAATATTGTGTTCTTATATAAAAGATGTTGTTATATAAAATTGTGTATTCTTAGATAAAAGATAAAGAGAGGCAAATGTCTAGAGACGAAAGTTTTTCAGTGGTTAACGGGGGCAGGAGGGAGGGGAACACTGATGGGGATGGCTCATTGCTTATGGGTTACTGAGTTCTGGTTTATAGTGATGGAACAATAGCATTAATGGTTGGATTGCATAGTCAATTGATGCAATGGCTGTCAATACATGTGTGAAAAGGTGACTTGGCAAAGTTGTGTGATAGCTATTATTATCACAACCACAAACAACAATAACAAAAAGAGGAACTGCTTAAGTACATCCAAACACGTTATGAGATTTGATTTCTTGGTCTAGAATGTTAGGGTCATGATTTCATGAGCCATCTTAGTTCATTGGCCTAATATTGTGTATTGTACTTCTGTTATGCTCCTTGGTCCACAGTGCTTGAGAGGCTTAAATGCATGCAAGAACTCATCCAAGGAAACATAATGTGTGTTCATGTGCTTGAAGAAGGACAATCATCTAGCACAGTGGTTTTCAACCTTCATAATGCTGTGACCCTTTCACACAGTTCCTCATATTGTGGTGACCCCCAACCATAAGATTATTTTTGTTGGCTATTCCATCATGGTAATTTTGCCATTGTTCTGAATTGGGCAACCCCTGTGAAAGGGTTGCTTGAGGACCCCTAGAGGGGTCGCCACCCCCAGATTGAGAACCGCTGGTCTAGAGGGAGGAAGGGAAGATGCAGCCTCCGCAAACACTTGCCTCCTGAGGCCAGAACAGCGGTTGATACTCATCGCTGAACATTTGGATCAAAAGTTCTGTGATCAAAAGAGAAAGAACACAGAGCAGAATTTTTAAGTTCTCATTGAATCCAGAGTTTCTGGAACCATTGAGGGTCCTTGAGCCCCTGAAGCTATTGTCCTGAAATAATCTTTCTATCTTAAATCCAGAGGATCTCCGCAGTCTTCCTGAAATCAGACCAATCAGTTAGTTTAGTTAGTGAAGAATGTCTGCCTTGAGCATTGTGCTCTTTTAAGACCTATCTACAGAGGATCACAATGACCACAGTGACTCAAAGATTAGATTAGAATCTTGGGGGTAGTGAATGTATCTCAATGGAGGAAACCTGTTTGGAAAAAGAGGGAGAAAATGGTGGTACAACTTAAAGAATATGAGCAACATAGTTGAATGGTGCATGTACAAACTGCTGAGTTGGTTTATGTTTGGTTGTGCAGACTCTCAACAAGGACAAAAGTAAACAAATTAATATGTCATATGAGGCCAGTAGATGTATGCAACGTTATCTCTGATGTATTCTTTTTAGAATTCCCTTATTAAATATATTCATCACCATCATAAAACATTACCATAAACTTGTAGCTTAGAACAAAAGGCATTTATTGTTATACAGGTCTAGCTTTCAAAGTCCAAGACAGAGTTCATAAAAATAAAACCAGGGTAGAAGGAGGCTGGGTTCTTTTCTTAGGGTTTTCTTGCTCCCTTGGGTTGTTGGCAGCATCCAGTTCTTCAAAGAACTCAGTTTCTTATCTGCAAACTAAGAGTCATCCTCAGTTCCTTGCAGTTACCGTAGTCCTTGTCTCCTGGACTTGAAAGATCAAATGTTGGCTCCAGTCTTTCTCAAGTGGCTACTCTATGACTCATCTATCTGTCTCTTCTTCCATCTTTTTTTTTTTGGGGGGGGGGGGGAGCATCACTGCCCTATGGTGGGAGTGGGAGGCCCAGCCTTGCTCCTGGGGAGCTGCTGCTGGATTTGAACCGCCAACCCAGTGGGCCGCAGTCCCACGCACAACCACTAGGCCACCGGGGCTCAGCCCCTCCTCTTCCATCTTGATGACTAATATCATTACACGAGCATGTAAAACCGCTTGTGGAAAAGATCTCTTCGCTTTCAATTCCATTTTCCTTTCCTACAGAAGACCCTCAGCGCTCTGTCCTTTATGACCCCTCGTGACCCTCCAGGACAGTGCAGACTTCCCCTGTGGGTTTCTGCGACTGTACACTGTCACAAGAGCAAAAAGTCTCACGTTTCTCCCATGGGGGTGGCTGGTGGTTGCACAGGTTGGTGGTTCGCAACCCTGGAGCCTTGACGATGTCTAGATAGTGTTTTACTCGTTGGGCTGCTCGCCACAAGGTTAGCAGTTCGAAATCACCCGCCCCTCCAAGGACGGAGCATGAAGTTTTCTACTACTGTAAAGAAAGAAAGGCCTTTCTGCAGGGTCTCATAGGATTGCTGTGAACGGGAATGGACTAGAGGGCAGTGAGAAACATTTGAGGATATTAAAGAATTCTCGCTTCAATAAAAAATGTGGAATTTGCTTTTTTTAAAAAAAAAAGAGGAGGGATCCATTTCAGTGGCAATGAGTGGAAGTGGATGAGGATGACGATGAAGTGACGTTGAACACATATGGGTAGTTGTTGCAGCTCTGAGGGATATGTGGAAGATTATGATGCAGAAAATTATTGTGTATATATGCTTGAAATTTTGTGTCAAAACTACAAAAGTTAAAAAAGAAACCCCCCCAAATAAATTATTTTTTAAAAAACACAATGACTTAGACATTTACTGCCCAAATACTAGCCCTAAAATATGTCCTCCGAAAAAAAGTAAAGGAAGGTGTAGAAGATAAAAACTAAGAGTGAACCGAGAAGTTAATACTATCTGATAAGAGAGCTAAATCTAAAGAGATACTGGCTATCAGCAGTAATCATAGCAATCATATTTCTACTTCATATGGTTTAAAAACACATACCAATATGACACTAGGTATGCGATGAGACTGGAGTTCTGAAGGAAGTTATTACAGTGTGTTAACCTCTGGCCTCCTTCAGGAAAAGGATATGAATACTGATTGACTTTAAACTTTGTTAGAACAATTCTGTAGGCACGTTAAAATTGTAAGGTGATCACCAAAATGTTCCTAACAGAGGTGTAATATAAAGAAGAAAGGAAAATGTATTACTTTCTTAGAAAGCAGGAAAGAAGGGAAAACATAGCAAAATAAAAGTAGGGCAAAGGGCTGAGCCCCGGTGGCGTAGTGGTTGTGCGCGGGACTGCGGCCCACTGGGATGGAGGTTCAATTCCCACTCACAGGAGCAAAGTCTGGGCCTTCCACTCCCACCACCTGAGAGCAGCGATGCCTAAAAAAAAAAAAAAAAAAAAGTAGGGCAAAGAAAACACAAGATGGGGCAGCAGTCACAAGTGCAGACAGACCAGTCAGCGCGGTAAGTGCAAAGGGCAAAACTCGTTGGTGAACAAACCTAAAGACAGACTCCATGACAGTGTTTGAAAGTCCCACGAAATCCATATAAGGATTTCTCACCTATAAAAAGGACATTAATTCACAAGGAGAACATTACACAATTTTAGGAACCCACAATCAAAGGAACCCAAGGAAACCTGCCATCCAGACTCCACAAAGAAGACATACTGCCTCAGGGGAAAATGCCTGGACAAATGTGTTTGGGGACTTTCTTTCTTGTAGAACTTTATTTACTTTATTGCTTTCCATTTCTTTGACCAGTTTTGAACTTTGCCTTCTACACGTCTTTTTGTTTTTGTTTGTTTGTTTTGTTTTGTTTTGTTTTGTTTTGGGGGGGGCATCACTGCCCTCAGGTGGTGGGAGTGGGAGGCCCAGCCTTTGCTCCTGTGGAGCTGGAATCGAACCTCCATCCCAGTGGGCCGCAGTCCCGCGCACAACCACTACGTCACCGGGGCTCAGCCTGCGTCTTTTTGTTTTTAAATACAATGCAGCATCAAAGCTACTCTCTGGCACAAAAGCAATTCAGAGAATTTGAAGATCCACTTCTAAGAAGAGCAGATGGAAGACCAGCGAGAACAACTGTCTTCTTGCACTCCATGGGGCAAGGAGACCAAGGGCACAACCTCGTGCTGCAGGTGCACACAGTGAATTCACGACCGGGTGCTGAGGCCCCCCAGGAGGCTCTCATGAGAAGGGGCCAGGAAAGGCTAATTGGAAGAAGTGGGTGTGCCCGGTGGAATGCTACGCATGACTTCCAATGAGGAGCTTTGTGGGAGAATGTCCTATCTTTTCATTCCATTTTTCCATGAAGTTGTTGGAGTCCCCTGGTATAATCTCTTTCCTTTGAGTATGGGTAGACAGACCTTGTGAATCCACTGAGGTCACTTTCTACCATTCTCTCAAGATTAGGTTATCTACTGTCTTAAAGGGAGATTATCCAGGTGGGCCCAGTCTAATGACATGAGCCCTGTACAAAACAAAGCGAGCCGGTTAAGTGTTGGGCTGCTATTGGCAAGATCTATGTTCAAAGCCACCAGCCACCCTGAGGGAAAATGATGAGGCTCTCCAGAACCATAAAGACTTACATCCAGGGAAGACTCATGCAGGAACTGTGTGACTCCAGATCTTCTCACTGGCGGCGAGTTTGGGTTTTAAAAGCAGAGCTTTCTCCAGCTGGCTGGCACTAGAAGTAGGAGAAGGCATTCAAAATGTGACAGAGTTCAGGGCATGGGTTTCCAAGGCTGAGAGGGAGAAATATAATGCCATGTTGCCCAAGAAGCAAGGTAAGAATGAGGTTACTGGTGCTTAGTTATTAATCTATGATCAACTCTTTCACCTGTTTTTGATGCTTATTTTGATCACAGCAAAGATTCTGCTTTGGGGAATGGTTTCCACCCCACCCCAAAGCACCTTCCTGCAGAATCCAAGCCTTTTAACCGATTGACCAGGCTTGACAAGGACAGGTTATCCAGGAAGCGAGGTAAACATGGGATACTTGTGCTTACAAATAGACTGGGAAGACATTCCACCACATCGCATGTGAGTTGTTCACTGCAGATTAGTAAGTAAGCACGTTAGACCACACGTATTTTGCTTCTTGGGGAATCTGCTCCTGAGAATTTCACCTAAAACAACCAGACTAGCCTTTACACACCGAAAACACCTCCCTCCCTACCACAGCCAGCAAGCAGGCAGACACTTCATCCCTACCCCTGCAAACAACAGGATTCTGCCTACAAGCTAACTGGAGTGAGTTGGGAAGGAGTTTCTTTCTCAGAGCAGCCCTCCAGAGAGCAGCTGAGTCCAGAAGACGTCTTGCTTTTGTCTGTTGAGAGGCCCCGAAGAGGCGACTCAGTTCAGCCCACCCAGAATTTGAACCGACAGAACCACTGTCTAATGTCATTCTACGTACACCGGGGCCCACTTCCAGGCTTGCACCATCCTGACACTGGTTCTCATCTTTGAGGCCATTGTTGCAGCTACTGTGTCAGTCCATCCCATCGCAAGCCTTCCTCTTTTTGCTGCTGGACTACTTTACCAAAGCTGGCATCTAGGAAGGAGGAGAGAGCATCAGGATCAGAGAAAGGCTTACTGACTGCCAATGACACAATAGGCCAATGACACCGCCCTGCTTGCTGCAAGGGAGGACCTGAGTCACTTGCTGATGGTGAAGACCAAGGATTGTGGCCTTCAGGATGGATTATGACTCAAGGTAAAGAAAAGCCCACTCTTCCCAAATGGATAGCATCACAGTAAACCCAAGAAGACTGAAGTTGTCAAGGATCACATCGTACTTGCATCCAGTCAATGCCCATGGAGGCAACGGTCAGGAGACCAGATAATGCACTGCACTGGGGAAATCTGCTGCACAAGACCTCTTAAAAATGTTGAAAACCCCCAATAAAATGATTCATTTAAAAAAAAAAAAGGAGGGGGAAAGAGGAACTTATACCAAGGCCTCAAGTGGAAAATATTTGGAAATGAATATGACAATATGGGTACAAATATGCTTGATACAAATGATGTACTAAATGCTATAAGAGCTGTAAGAGCCCCCAATAAAATCATTGAAAAAAAATGTTGACAAACAAGGATGTCACTTTGAGCACTAAGGTACACCTCCTTTGCATGTGACATAGGGAACTATGAAGACATAAATCATTGTTTGAAGCTTCTACATCTGTAATGATTTGTTACATTAAAAAAACAAAACTAGGCTGAGCCCCAGCGGCATAGTGGTTGTGCGCAGGACTGCGGCCCACTGGGATGGAGGTTCAATTCCAGTAGCAGCTCCACAGGAGCAAAGGCTGGGCCTCCTACTCCCACCACCAGAGGGCAGTGATGCCCCCCCCCAAAAAAACAAACAAAAAAACCCCTAAATTAAGCCCTTTGCTATCAAGTCTATTTCAACTCCTAGCAAGCCCCTAGTCCAGGGCAGATGGCCCCTCTGTTCCCAAGGCTGTAAATCCCTATAGAAACAAACTGCCTCATCTTTCTCCAGGGCAGCAGCAGGTAGGTTCAGACTGCCAGTCTTTGGTTTTAGGAGCCCCCCGAGGCTCCTTATTTGTTTATTAAAATCAAGATCACTGATATCAAGTCCATTCTCCCTCCTAGCGACCACAGAGGACAAGGTAGAACTGCCCCTTGGGCTTTCCAAGACTTTAAATCTTGATAGGAGTTGAAAGTCTCAGCTCACTCAGGCAGAGTGACTCGTGGTTCCAACTGCTGGCTTTCCTGTCAACAGCCACATATGTCACTCACGACGCTACCAGGGTGCCTTTATGCATCTCATAGCAAGAGGAAATTCATACCAGTGGCATTTGTACTGTCCCTCGATAGATGACTGATTTCGTGATGTCAAGAGGAGGAGGATTAAGTCCCAGGATAGGGAACTGTGTGACCAAAGTAGTGCTGGGGACACCTGGGAACATGCAAGTGCAGTGAAGACAGCAGGCTAACTGGCCTCACGTTTCCTGTATGACTTTGAAAGGGCAAGACATCAGCTCACATGGGCCCTTTGTTTGTTTTTTCCTACAGTATCTCATGAAGAGAGATTTAGACTTTTGAACATGATGAGAACTGTTCTTTAGGGAAACTTAAGTGATATCATATAGGATAGATTGGAAACAGAGCTACAGAGGCAAAAAGATTAATCAGGAGGCTATCCATTCCAATGGTCGCTGGGGCCTGTGCCACATCCCCTCGGTACTGACATCTGTGCCACGTCCCCCCACCCGCTCCCTGCCTTCCGCCACTCCCCACCCTGCCACCCTCCCCTTGTTTTCAGGGGATGCAGTGGCCTTCCACCTGCAAGCTCCAAGGCTTCCCTGTGCTATGAGATTCTTCTAAGCTCTGGGCAAGCCAAGGGTCCCCTTCAACTAATGGAGACAGAGTTTTGAATAATTGATTCTGCCGCCTGCGCTTCAAGCAGACAAGGGTGGGGCGCCTTCTACCTTCTCACCAGGTCCTGCTCGAATCATCTCTCCATGGCTCCAAGCAATGACAGCCCTGGTCAGCTTTCCCTCCTTCTCTCTTCCTGGTCACATGCTCCTATAGTCCATGCTCTAGACTGGGGTCCTTGGATCGGGCTCTGCTTTAGGAACGTCCACACTGATGCTTTCGGGGAAGCGGGTCTAATCTTAGTGGTCGGATGGGGTGAGAGAGGGGTAGAAGGAGGACTCAGGTTGATGAGACAGACGCCGCCAGCACCTTTGGCTGGCGGGAAGAAAATGAACCGAGAAGAACCTGATAGCCACCAAGGTTCTAAATGGATGGTGATGAGCAGGAAAAAATGGTACACACTGAGCCACTAACTGCAAGGTCAGCCGTTGGCAACCACCAGCTATTCCTCAGAAGGAAGATGGGGCCTCCTACCCCTGGAGAGAAGGGCAGTCTCGGGAACTCACAGGCAGTGTCACTGTGAGTAGACATTGTTGACTCGATGGCCATGAGTTTGGTTTTTGGAGAGGGAAGATGAGTTAAATTTGCTCAGTATGCAAAGCAACATTTACACTAACAATAATAGTATTTATTTACTTATGGATCACAGAACCCTATGCCATGGACTGGGTTGGAAAGTGTCTCCCTAAAATGTCAGTCTTCCCAGGACTTCAGAATTGTGCCTTTATTTGAAAATGGGGTCTTTGTGGACCTATTTGGTTAAGATTAAGTCATACTGGAGAGAGCACAAAGCCCAATACTATTGGGTTCTTATAAGACGAGGAGGGGCAACTGATATTGAGATACTGAGATGCAGCATGAGAAGACGGAGGGAAGACTGCAAGGCTGTGTTGACAAACCAGGGAGCAGCGAGCGTTAGCAAGAACCACCAGCAGTGGGAGAGAGACAGGGAAAGAGTCTTTCCCTGGGGCATGGCCCTGCCGACACCTTTGTTTGGGGGCATCTCGCCTGAAGAACAATAAGAGCATCCATTTCAATTGTTTCAGAACACCAAGTCCATGGCATTTGATCATTCATGCCATCTTCTAGGAATCAAATCCATGCCAGTCATTGATTTCATATTTCACCTTCTGTATCCTGTTTTTCTCCGTCATAAAATGCTACGTTATAAAGGCTACCTATTTGGGGAAAGGGGTTGAGAGTAGAACCCCAGAGGAAAGCCAGCAGCAATAAAGCATCACACTGGGTCCAAGTGGGCATCATTGACGGCGGGGCTTCTGGCACTCACAGCCTCTCGCAGACTTTTTTCCAGAGTCACCCCTGGTTGGAACTTTACAGCGCCAACCCCCCAAGACCTGAGTGCTCGCAAGCCACCAGGACCCTCACAGCTTCCCTTCCTGGGCAGAAAGATGCAAATGATTAGCACGGGCAGAGCGCTTACTTCCCTCCTACCACCCAGCCTCAAGCCAACAGTATCACCTACCCTCACTAATGTGTCAACCATGACCCCCCAAATCTAGGACTCAAGATTCTAATCACAAGAACCCAAAAGAACATCGTCAGAGCCTTGTGGGATGGTCTTCCTTTTAGACTCAAGAATAAAACGATGCCACTGAACCACGGCCATGTGTTGAAGAGTTGCTCAATACCACTGAACGAAAGGCTGACAGTCTTTCTGGTAAGTCGAATCATTGTAGATCAATACAAGTAAGTATTGATCCAAAAGTCGTGTGATACTGCCTCCCATATCCACCACATATTATGCTTCCTGTAATGACTCTTCCTATCTGGTCCTCACCATCTATATCAGCGGTTCTCAACCTCTGGGTCACGACCTCTCTGGGGAGGCAAACGACCCTTTCACAGAGGTCGTTCATAACAGTAGCAAAATGACAGTGATGAAGTAGCAGTGAAAATAATGTTATGGTTGGGGGGGGGTGTCACCACACCATGAGGAACTGTATTCAAGGGTGGCATGAAAAAGATTGAGAACCACTGCACTGTATCAACTGGCCAAGACCCTGCGAGGGATCCACTCCTACCCTCTGGTATTCCCACATGAAAGACCACCTGGCTCGAGGTCCCCACAGCACAGGCTCACCCCCTGCCGCCAGCATGGCAGTCAAAGGAGGACTGGATGTGGTATCACCACTAAGAGCTTTTCTAGAATTACACACACACACCCTAGATCTTTGTAGAATGCTTAAGAGTAGTTGTTTCAGAGGTTAGGAGTTAAATCAACAGTAGCAAAAGTCAAGCGAATTCTCCGGGCCATTCTGTGTAGTGAGGCTACTTACTCTTTCGATAATGGACACTGATGGAAGGAACTTTGGGCGAGTTGTAGAAATTCCTCTAGCCCCTGGATCTCCAGTTTCTGTGGCTGCCTCTTTTCCTGTCGCCACAGAGTTGAGTGTAGTTAGAGTTGAGGGGGTGGCATGGCAGTGGTGGTGGTCATACTGATGTTCCAATTCAGAAATCAAGAGTCCACTTGGAAAAGGTTCACAGAATCTGAAATCTACTCCAACCTCTTGATCTGGTAACCACTGTTATCTGAGACCACAAACCACCCTTCAAATGCTGGATGTTTGACTCTGCACCGTCTGCCAGAGTAACAGGCAGAGCCCGGGATTATAGGTCCAGTCAGGGAGACCACAGGGAGTGAAAGAATAGATCTGTCCAAGGAAGGTGAGCGTAGTTGCAGGGAGGCAAAAGTTGCCAATAGCATTTGACCCTGTCCAAGGTCCGGGGTCATTGATCCACACTCTTGTTGACGGAGAGGAGTTGCCTCACCTTTACAAGAACAGACAGCATATTTCCCTAGTAGTGATCATTCCCCTCTTCGGACTCTATGCTTGGGCAACTGATCTTGACGACGGACTGCCAGGAATGATGGTTGTTCTCTTCCTGAGGTCACAGGTTGGAGGCCAGGTCTAATGGTTGCTAGAGTTGGGGTACTGATGTTTGCAAATCATTCTTGTAGAAATCTAATGAAGGGGTCATTCTGTGGTCATTCATAGGTCTATCGCTGAGTGGATTACAAAAATCTAGTTTCCAGACTGGAAAAAACAAGAGCTCAGCTCGGCCCCGGGTTAAGGGGGCCTTTGAGGCACAGCATGGGGACTGCTGGACCCTGGTTGACATCCCCATCAGTGACACCACCCCAAAATCCCTGTGCTTATCGGACTACGCCAATGTCAGACCTGTGTAATAATGATGAGAAAATATATGTAGACCTTGTTTGGAAAGAATTCTATGCAAATAAATTGGCATATAATTTACATATCAACAGGTCAGTCACACCAAAAAGGTTTGTACAATCATCACCACAGTTTGCGAACATGGTCATCACTCATAGACTCAATATTATCAGCTACCCATTTCCTCCCAAAGTCGCCCACCACACTCCCAAGGAACCATTAATCAAGTTACTTCCTCCATAGATTTAGCTACCCTGGGTTTCAGACACAGGAAATCCTTTAAAACAATATCAAAGTAAACAGATTTTCAAATCTCCCTCAAAAGGGAATCAGAAAATACTAAAAAAAAAAAAAAAAAAAAAAAAAATTCAAAGAGATCGAAGGGGAGAGCCAATGAGAGGGTGCAGCATTTTAACCTACCCACATCTGCAATGATCCACTGGGAAACCATTTTTTGTTTGTTTGTTTGTTTGTTTTTGGGGCATCACTCCCCTCTGGTGGTCGTGGGAGCTATCCAGCGCCGCTCCTGAGAGCCACTGCTGGATTTGAACCACAGTCCTGCACTCAATCACTTACGCCGGAGCTCAGCCCAGAAACCATTTTAAAGTATCTTACTGCCATTGAAAAAATATGATTTTGGGGCTGAGCCCCGGTGGCATAGTGGTTGTGCGCGGGACTGCAGCCCACTGGGACGGAGGTTCAATTCCAGCTGTGGGGCTGGGCCTCCTATTCCCACCACCGGAGAGCAGTGATGCCCCCAAAAAAGAAAAAATATGATTTTGTCCTTTCCAGTCAAAATTAATTTAATGTGTGAAAACACATACACACATGCATGCACACATATGTTCCTTTTCTTCTCCCACCTTCCCTGGCATAGTCACACATTTCTGCATCGGGGAGCTCAAACTCTCAGTCACAGTCTCTGCGACAATTCCCCCCAGACCCAGGCGCAGTGCTACAGACAGTCTCAGATGAAGCGAGTCAGCCCGTATCTCAGTCTGCCTCAGCAGCATCCTTCCAGGCACTTGACCCCCTCAGCTTGCCCCTGTGGATTGGTTGTCCATAGTCTTCTTGTAGGCTTCTGGCTTCCTCTATGAACCTGTCGACCCATCCCAGCAACCCATTCTGTTGCCCAATTCCTGGAAACCTCTAAATGAACAAACTTCCACTTTCTCTTTCTCTCTTTGACCTTGACACCAGGCATATGGACCCTGGGAAACTACAAAACATGGGCCATACTTTCTGAAGAGGGCTTATTGAACTGAACAGTGGCAACAATAAATGCATTAGACTTCAGCCTGCTGTCACTAAGTTTATTTGGACTCAGTGATTCTCTATAGTAGCAGTTCTCAACCTGTGAGTTGCGACCCCTTTGGGGGTTAAATGACCCTTTCATGGGGGTCGCCCGACTCATAACAGTAGCAAAATTCCAGTTATGAAGGAGCAATGAAAATAATTTTATGGTTGGGGGGGGTCACCACCACATGAGGTACTGTATTAAAGGATCAAGGCATTAGGAAGTTTGAGAACCACTGCCTGATAGTTTTCTCAAGATGGTAAATCTTTATGGGACCAGGCAGCCTTCTCTTTCTCCCACAGGTTGATGGGCTTGAACCACCAACCTTGTGGTTAGTAGCCCCACACGTAATGCACAGCACCACCAGGGCTCTTTCACAGCCTGCCATCCAAAACAGCCAGAGGCAACGTGACAGGACTCAACATGACTCAGCTGCCAGAATAATCTTCCTGGCACAGGTCAGGTATGCCAGGAAACCCATCAGTAGTAAGTCGACTCTGACTCATAGAAGTCCCATATGCATCAGAGTAGAACGGTCCTCCTCACAGTGGTCACCAATAGATCACCAGGACTCTAGGTGGCCTTGAGCCACTAGTCTATCAGGTAGCAGTCAGCAGATGAACGGTTTGCACCACCACTTCCAGAGAAGCCATGAAAGGAGTCGTACTGCCTTCAAAAAACTGGGGTGAGGGAAGGGCCAGGAGAATGCCCAAAGTACTTTAGGACGGAACCTAGAATTTAAGGTCCTGCATGGTCTCATCCCAAATTATCTTCTCCATATTCTAGCTCCTGGTTCCCCTCTGCACACCTGCTAACATAACAAGCGGCTCAGCATTCCGCAAACAGGCACCGGACAGCTCTTTCTCCGACCATGTTTCTAGTTTCTTTGGATCAGTCAGACATCAGTTCATTTATGAACCTGGTCCCGTAGGATCCTCTAAGACCCTGTCAGGGTCCCTTCATGCCACGGGCAGAGGAGGAGAGCGGTCATGAAGAGCACCAGCCGTCCCGCCGTCGCCCCGCTCGGCCCGTCGGGGATCCCGTGTCCAGACAGTGTTTGACAGCCCACTCCGCCGCTCTCCCTCCTGGCTAGGGCCAACAGGCCTCCGCTCCTGAGCGGTCTGATTCTGCACACGACTTGCCCACTCAAGGCTCGGCTCTTCTTTTTTTCTTCTCTCCTCTGCTCTGTCCCCACAGACACTGAGAGTGATGGCGAAAATGCCTTGCCCTCAGCTGCACGGCCTCCCTCTGCTAATTCTTTTTTGTTAAATAATTTTTATTGGGGGCTCTTACAGCTACCATAACATTCAGGACATCATCTGTATCAAGCACATTTGCACACATGTTGCCACATTCATGTCCAAACATTTTCCACATGAACCCTTGGTATAAACTCCTCTTAAAAAAAAACCAACAACAAAAACCCTCCCCTTTCCCTTCCCCCCACTTTTAAAAAAATGAATAATTTTATTGAGTACTCATACACCTTCCCTCACAATCCATACATCCATCCATTGTATGCAGATCTCATTTGTACACTTGTTGCCATCATCACTCTCAAGACATCCTCCCTCCACTTAGACCCCCAGTTCCACCTCCCCATATTTCCCTCCTCCCTCCCCCATGAACCTTTATTAATTTACAAATTGCTATATCATATCGTACACTGCCCCATGTGTCCCTTCACTCACTTCCCTGTTGGCCGTGCCTCAGAGAGGAGGTTCTATGTAGATCCCTGAAATGAGTTCCCCCTTTCTATTCCACCATTCCTCCACCCTCCCAGTCTCACCACTCCCATCACTCATCCTGAGGGAATATGTATCCTAAACTCCCCATGTTTCCAACTTCAGTGTACATCCCCTGTTCTAGTCAGTCTTGTCTGGTGGAACCGGGAGCATGATAGTGGGTGTGAGGAAGCACTTGAGAACTAGAGGAAAGATGCATATTTTGTTGTTATTACACTGTACTTTAACTGGCTCATCTCCCCCTCCGCTAATTCTGTCCACAGTCTCCAAGCTAAAAGCAGCTGTCTTCCCCACCTGAACATCCGGAATACTTGATCGCTTCCTCTCACAAGGAATCTGCCACTTTCATTTTAGTTTACAGCTTTCTGTGCACTTGACTTTGCCCCTTCCTACACGAGATTGTCAAACTCGATTGTATTTTGGACCTATCTTTAATTCCCTCCCAGTCTAGAGACACAGTACAGTGGACATAGTGAATCATTCTCTTTCTTTCCTTCTTTCTTCTTTCTGGACCAGTGAATGAGAGGGTATATTGAATCATTCTCTTTTTTCTTTCTTTCTTCACCAGTGAATGAGTAAATAATGTCTTAATTTTCAGTCTTCAACTAGTTTTCACCACTCCAAGCAGGTTACCTCGGCCTTTCAGGAGATGAGTCCATGGGCAGCCAAACAGATATTCAAGCCTAATTTGAGTCACCAAACACGAAGGATATTTTTGTCAGGTGAGCATAGCAGAAGGGTGTCTTACAGCCTTGCTCATCATTCCCAAGTGTGTTCGTCTGGGTTGATTAGAGAAACAAACCCAGAGATACTCAGTTGTGTATAAAAAGAGCTTGATATAAAGAGTAATAGTATATTAAGAAAACATCCCATCCCACCCTAAACAGGTCCCTAAGTTCGATATTAGCCCATATGATTAATACTAGCCCATGATACTAGTCCTCTTCAGACTCACGCAGCACAGGCAACGATACAGAATGCAGGAAGGTCACAGGCCAGTGAGTGGAAAGTCTTGTGGATCCAGTGGTGTTGGAAGGATTTCCGTGCTGGCATGGGTCCCCACAGGACTCCTCAGGGTTCAAGGCTCTGGCTCCATCAGGGTAGGTCCATATGTCTTGTCAAGAGGAATGTCTCACAGGGAGAGTGTGTGTGTCCTGGCTTCAGTCAGCGATTTATCACTGTGGTTCCTCCAATGATGTCATCAAGCTGTGACGTGATTGACAGGCTACACTCCACCCCTTCATTCTTAATGGTATCATTTTGACACCGGACTATATAACTACCATACCAAGCCAGAATGGGAATGGAGAACTACATTTTCAGTAGAGAGCAGCCATCAAGGCACATAAGCACAGTGTGTCCCCAAAGCAGGGTGCTGTTTGAGTAGTGAAATAGATGGTCTACACACTTCAATGCAGACCCGAGATTATAAAAATTCTTGTTCTGACTAGGAAGTAATGGGAGGGAGATCATTTCAGCAACTCTCTGCAGATATGCAAAAATACTAAAATTGATCCTACTCCCCCAAAAAACCTTAGTGTCCACTGAGTGAGGAACCAGTGGTAAGCACCTGGTTACTAGCACACCCACCCTCAGGGTCTCTTCCTTGTCTATAGGCTGGAGGCCAAGCCTGGCCCCTTAAGGACTATACAATGGTGACAAGAAGGTGAGGTTTCCCTAGCCCCCACCAAACAATAGCTGACAAACAGAAAAACAAACTCACTGATACTAACCCTGCAGAACAGGGTAGAAGTACCTTTGTGAGTTTGGGAGAGGGTAATTTTTTACAGGAGTAGAAAGCCCTGTCTAGAGATGTACTTTAGGTCTCCACTCCAAACCCACCCCATTTGTATCAGTATAGTTGTAGGATATAACTCAGGATATAACTCAGGGGTCCTCAAACTATGGCCCACGGGCCACATGCGGCCCACCAAGAACATTTATCTGACTCACTGGTGTTTTTGCCGCCGCTACTTAGCAGCCAACTCATCCACAGTGAATTTGTTCATAGTTTGTTTGTTTGTTTGTTTGTTTGTTTGTTTAACTATAGTCTGAAGGACAGTGAACTGGCCCCCTGTTTAAAAAGTTTAAGGACCCCTGCCTAACTTCTTAATCATTGACCTAGAACCAGTAAAGGGGGCCCAAGCTTTTGATTGGAAGTGCCTCTGCTTTCCATAAGCCAATTAAAGAGGAAGCAAAGTTCCAAACCAAAAAACAGGGTCAAAATGGTTTTGACCCGGAAATTTCTTTAGAATGTCACTCATGAAATAGTTACTTGGAGCTACATAATTTTCAGTGTATCGATCGACAGAAATTAGAAGGAAAGCTCACACCTGTTGGCACAACCATTTTGGGCAACGTTTAAGACTTTCTTTCACACCTGAACACACGCCTACATAATGGCCCAGCTATTCAACTTCCAGGTATACGCACAAAAGAACCGAAAGCAGAAATGCAACTACAGATTTGTACACCAGTGTGCATCACCGCACCCTTCACAATACCAAAATGTGGAAACAACCAGTGTCTGTCAACAGATGAAGGGAGGAAGAGATACATAGAGAGTGTGTTAACAGATAATGGACGATTATTCAGTCATAAAAAGGAATTAAATGCAGATGTATGCTTTAACATGGACAAAACTTGACATTATACTAAATTAAAAGGGACAGATATTGTATGATAGTCTTCAGATTAATGATCTAGACTAGGCCACCCAGGCGTCCTGGTGGTTATTAATCTAACTGCACCAGGGTAGTGGTTCGAAACTACAACTAGAACTTCATGAGAGAAAGATATGGCCTTCTACTTCCATCATGAGTTGCATGAAGAGCAGAGTACTAGGAAAAAGAAAAGGTTCTAAAATTGCTGGTGATACACAGTGTCCAACTCTTCTTGATAGGGTGGGTCTACTGAATTGTATGATATGTGGATGGAATGCCAGTGAAACTGTTAGAGAGCTGCAGAAACCCACCTGGGCAGCCCAGCCCAACTCAAGTCCATACGTCTCATATTAATCAGGAAGTCCCTCACCAGACTTACGGAGCCACCTGCAAGGATCCAACCTTTCTACCCATTCTGACACCAGTCACCCCTCCGATGACACTCTCTACCAACTGAGTCGACAACCTGATGCAGTTGTTCTACCATACGTGGGTCAAGTCAGACAGAACGCATAGTTCAGGGGCTTACAGGTCAACGAAAACCACAATTCTGCATCAGGAACATGAACTAGTTGGGACACAGCTCTGTGTCAGGACAGCTTCTGGCTGCGCCCACAGGTAGGACACTCGCTCATCATTGAACCCCTCAGCGCCTCAGCCTGGCCTCTGCCCTGCGATTGCAGTAAAGCTCTTTAGTGCCACGAAGTGCCGGGAAGCACCCCACTCTGCCAGCAAATCTCCTGCTGGAGAGCACTTGATCCATGGGCTGGGCAGCCCACTCTGTCTTCTCATGGCAGTCTCCTGATACATTCGGTCACCGCCGTTTCTCTGCTGCTGCTTCTTGCCATCTTGCGTTGTCTCTGGTATTACAACGTTCACCGTCTCCGGCATCTACATAGCTCTCAGGACAGTGGCCACAAGTCCAAAGGGTCTGATCTACTCCTGGCCCTTCCTTCTTGTAAGTCATGGGGTCTCGACCTTGTTTGGGGGCGAGGGTAGGGATTCCGTCCTGTTTTGAGCAGGATAACAAAACTGGCGCGTCCCCTCACATACAGCTTAAGGGCTCCAAGCGCGGCAGTTGCTTTATAAGCTTTGTCCATCCCCTTGGTGAACCACAGACACCCCACTGGCATTGCCACGCGCCATGTTACGGGGGTCAGAATGGTTAGCATCCAAAATGCCTAAAATGGCCATCTCCCAAACCCACTGCTGTTGAGTCCATTCCGACTCCTCGAAATGTCACAGAAAGAGCAGAACGGCCCCCTGGGCTTCCAAGCTTATCAATGAGTCCAGGAGCGGAAAGCCTCAGCTTTCTCTGGGAGGTGGCTGCTGGGTGTCACCTGCTGGCCTTGGGTACCACTCATACCCTGAATGCCACTCTCGCTCTTATAAGAGCCCCAAGAAGTCATTAACAGTACCACATAGACCTTGATCTGACATGTGGATACAAAAACACCCACTGAACTACTGCTTATAGCAACCTAAATTTATAAATGACCCTAATGTCCAAGTGAGAGTATTCAATAAATGGTGGTCTGTCCAGTCAATAAAATCCTGTTCAATTATTAAAATGGTAAGACAGCTTTTACATCTTGACATGCAAAGATTTTCAGGATATGAGTATATCGTTAAGTTAAAAAAGGGGAGGGGGCAGATACTATGAAGTTACTCTCAGTGCTTAAAAACAAAACCACATACTTAGAAACCCATGCACTACACACATTAGTTACACATTTAATAGAGCAGGGCAATACTTAAAACTTGACAGCTGGTTGCTTCTGAGCCAGGGGACTGGTAGGTTTGGGAAGGGGAAAAGTTACTTTTCACTTATGATCCCTAAACCTTCTAAATTCTATGAATCTACAAAAAAGCAATTATTTAATATAAAACAGCTTTTTCAGAACCACAATGCAACTTAGACACTTTCATGAAGATAACAAATGGGGAAAATAGGTGTGAACTTTCTGGATCACCTTTCATGAGCTGTCAAAGCTGCTAAGTAGTTTTCAGACAGGTAAATACAGACAACTAGTCACTAGGGAATGGTGGTTAGGTATATATATTAGGTAATATCCCCCTCAAATATATACTTTCCCAAAGTAAAGCTGAAATAACCAGAACTTTTTTCATGCCTCCAGTAATTCATATAGAATGTGAGTGCCTTTTCCACACGCAGCTGCAATATGAGGATACACCCAAAGCACTGCCAACGAGGGTCCCAGTGCACACTCACACGGGCCTGTCCCGATAGCATGTGTTCGACATGTTTCTTCAATTAGTGGATGGAAGCAGACACGTCCTCTCAGCGGCACATCGGCTTTAGTTGAGTAGAGGAGCTTAGAAATAAGCTTCACTCCAAGTCATGGCTTCAGTAGAGATTTGCTCACAGTCCTGGGGAGTCAATTCCCACTTCCAAAGACTCTAAGACAGGGTAGAACTGACCCCGTAGCTTTCTGAGCTTGTGATTTTTGATGGGAGTTAGGAGAGAGCCTGGTCTGGCTGGTACTTTCCCATGGACGTGGTGTTGGCAGCCTCCTGGATCAGCATGAAGTCACCAGGGCTCTGCTAGGCCAGTTAAAGTCAAGGCAGAGAAGTCGGGGGTGATAGCAATTGCTTTCGGAGGGCTCTAAAGGGGAAATCTTGATACATTTTCTTGAAGGACATAGACAATCATGGGAGCTTATTCTCAAGAAACTATAGGTTTTTATTTTGAGGGGGCATCACTGCCCTCTGGTAGGAGTAGAAGGCCCAGCCTTGCTCTTGGAGAGCTGCTGCTGGATTTGAACTGCCAACCCAGTGGGCTGCAGTCCCACACACAAACACTATGCCACCAGGGCTCAGTCCCTAAGTTACAGGTTTTTTGTTTGTTTGTTTGTTTGTTTTGTTTTTATTTTGTTTTTGGCATCACTGCCTTTTGGTGGTGGGAGTAGGAGGGCCAGACTTTGCTCCTGTGGAGCCACTGCTGGAATTGAACTTCCATCCCAGTCAGCCGCAGTCCCGCACACAACCACTACGCCACCAAGGCTCAGCTGCAGTTACAGGTTTTTAAAAAGGAAACTGTATCGCAAAGAAAAAGGCCAAGAAAGTTGTGCTAAGGAATTCTTTCACCCCCTCAGGACATTTTCACCTGTTCATACTTTCAGGGTAGCAAGGTCTGCCCTATGAGAATTTTGTTGGGAAATCTTACCCCATCTACCCCACAGCCTCCATCTTTTCTCTTCAGACTTCTTTTTGTTCCCCAGACCCAAAGAATATTTAAAAGGAGCATAATCTGAGCCCTCCCAACTCTCCATGTAGGCCTGGTGTAAATTGGAGAGTGCAGAATTCTTTGGGGACGAGTCAGAGAGATGGAAAGACAAGTGTTGACGTGTAGATGGAGGATATGCCAAGAAACTTAGCCGTCCTACTGCCTCTTTCAGAAGAGACAAATGAATAGAGAAGGGGACAGTGAGAGACAGAAGAAGGCTGGATGGGGAGAGACGCATCTGGTAACTTGTCAAGGTTCCAGCGCTTTGTATTGGGGTAGGGGACTAGGGGGAAAGGACAGTGGTTGGAGACCTTAGAGCAAAGGAGCAGTTGAGAAAAAATAATTTTTTTCTGTAAAGCAACCTGGGCATCTGGCAAAACTTATAAAATCAGTGTGAATCTTTTAGTTCTCTAATTCTACTTCGGGGTCTAAAAAATCTCACGTTCATCTCCGTGCTATTCATGCTTTGATTTCTAATATCATATTGCTTTGTTTATATTTTGCGACTGACCCGAATATGTGAAATGGCATTGAATTAAGAGCAGGGCACCAAGTGGTCGGTCGATAAGCCCTTGCTGTAACTATGTAACATCCATGATCAAAGACAGAGCATGAGTCTGAAGGAAGGATGCTCCGCCCCGCCCGTACAGTGAAGCATCCCCCAGTAGGTCTGTGTGAATGGTGCTGAACTCCGCGCCAGTGAGCTTACCCACCTGGCAGGCCTTCCAATGGAACAGCCAGGACCAGCTGGGTTCAGAAGTAGGTCAGTACCCGCCGGCCGCGGAAAGAAAACCTAGGCTCGCGTTACTGACGTCCCACCTTTGGCACCCAAAGCAGCCCGGCTGACTCGCTCAACTTACCCAAAACTTACCCAGGAAAAAAAATCAAACGCCACCTGGGGGCCATAATGAAAAATCGCAGCTCGTTAGATTTCTAGGGATGAAATAAACCCAAACCAAATCCATCACCACTGAACCAATTCTGACTCATAATAATGTTATAGGACCGGATGGAACTGTCCTGAGACTGCAGCTCTTTTTTTCCCCACCTTTCCTTATTTATTACATTTCCGATACATGGGACTAGGGTGCTCGATTTACACAGGGTATTTGGGAGGACGTGTACAGAAAAGTACAGAGGAGTGGTGCTGTAAAGGTGGGGACGAGGGGCGTCATCGTAACAGTGTAGTAACAATGAACTATGCAACTGTCCTCTAGTTCCCAAATGCTTCCTCCCACCCACTATCATGATCCCAATTCTACCAGACAAATTCAGCTAGACCAGGGGATGTACACTGGGGTTGGAAACATGGGAAATAGATGATCCCTCAGGTCTAGTGGTGAGAGTGGTGATACTGGGAGGGTGACATTTAGAAGAAAAAAAAAAATATATATATATATATATATACATCTTAAGAAGCCATTCCAACTGCATTATCATTATTAGAAAATAAAACGATCTTTCCACATAAAGCTTTTCTGTGGGCATGGGCTCTGGGCCTTTCCAGCTTTGCAGAAGTGTGTAACAAGACTGTAATTCTTTATGGGAGTATAAAGACTCACCTTTCTCCTCCCACACATTTGAACTGTTCACCTTGCAGTTGGCTGATATGCCACAAGGATTCTTTTCATAGGTGAGAAGTAACAGACATACGTGATTTGGATTCACTATAATTTATCAGTAAGCTTCACACTCACACAAAAACATTTTGAGTAGCTCTTGGTGTATTATCATCACCATTTCCTACAAACCTAATTATTTTATCTCCATTTTCCCAGGGTTCTGTCTTCTTTCTTTTCCCACTGACACCCTTTCCCATCTTGCATGCTAACGATGCTGCATTGTTGTTGCAGGTGAAAAATTGTTAAAAACTCAAGGCTTACAGACTGAAAAATGGAAGTCCTCTCATTCCTCCAGACTCTCTACTTTTTTTCTCCAGGGGTACAGCAATATATTTTATGATCAACCAACAAAAAATGATCATGAACTGCTTGACTCACCATGATGAAGACATTATCCTCGGTGTCTTTCTCTCAGAGAACAGCGATCTGTTTCGTTACCAAGCAACAAAAATAATAATAACTCACAGTGATGGAGGCATCATTCACCACGTTCTTCTTTTGAAGGCGCTCTGGTGGTGGAATGGGTCACACAGTGCGCTGCTCACCACAGGGTTGCCTGCTTGAGCAGCGGTGCTGAGGCAAAACGATGAGGCACCCAGAAGGGTACTTCTCCTCTGACACGTATGGTCTCTGTGGGTCAGAATCAACTCGATGGCAGTGAGGCTGGTCCTCTTTTTAAGGAATATTCATCACAGAATTCTAGTCCTATTGTTTAGTCGACTATAGACTATCCTGAGAAATGGGTTTGAGTAACTGAAATAGCAGCATTAATTCCAGGTCTCTTGGAGGATGCTTATTTATTTTTATTATGGCAGAATCCAGGGAAGAAAATATTTGCCAATTTAATTATTTTTTTCATGAGGAAGCGAGTGATGTTGATTGCATCCGCCATGCTGTCCCAACCCCTTCCCCAATTATTCTGTCAATGTCAAGTCTATTTTTGTTATCATTATTAGCAGTCGGCAAAAAAAGTTCTATTTGCCTGAAATGACAGCCCCCCTGGCAACAAGTCCCGGTGTAACACAGGCATTAGCGAGGAAAGTCTCTTTGGCAAAGGACGTCTGTGGGTGGTGACACCTGACCCCTTAGTTATTGTTTCATAGCTTTCGGTGGACCGCTACCTCCCGATCACTCCACCGGTCATTCCTCATTTGTTTGTCATGACAATAAGTGGATCATAGCAAAACAACCACAAACCCAGGTGCCATCAAGCCGATTCTAATGCCTTTTGGCCTCAGAAGCGTCTGAATATATTTACGCGCCACGTGGTTGCCAGGGACTGATTTTTCTGAAATGGACCGTCAGGCTTTTCTCCCCAGGTGCACTCAAACCTCCAACTTTTCAACTAGTAACGTAGTATGCTGTTTGCAAAACCCCAGAACAGCGATTTCAACCTGTGGGTTGTGACCCTTTTGGGGGAGTCACTCCCCAGAATGACATTCTTTCTATCGTTTTTAAAAAATCGTTTTATTGAGGACTCTCACAACTTTTATCACAATCCACACATGTCCACTGTGTCAAGCATATATGTACCTATGTTGTCATCATCAAAACAATTTCTTTCTACTGGAGCCCTTGGAATCAGCTCACTTTACCCCTCCCCTGCGCTCCCTTCCTCATGAACCCTTGATAATTTATAACCTTTTTTTTCATGTCTTAAACCAAGGTTTCCCAAAGTAGGCGATATTTCCCACTTTGAGGTGCTGGAATGATCCGGTGGGGGGTGGGGGTGGAGCTGCAAAAGCAGATACTTACACTTTAACCTGGATGATGGACGATAGCACAAAAGTTTTTAATTGCTAGAGGGGTGCTAGATAATTTTTTTTCTAAGGAAGGGGTTGGTAGGCCAAATAAGTTTGGGAATCTTTAAACAGCAGTTTAAACCAACTACTGTCTCCCTTCAATCCCTTTTCTGTTGTCTGGCCCCCTAAGAGGGAGTTATATGTAGATCATTGTGATCGATAACCCCTTTTCCCCCCACCCTCCCCTTACCTTCCTAGCATTGCTACTCTGATTGGGTTATCTGTCCTGGAGATCTTTTCTGTAGCAGTGTACGTGCTGGTGTAGTCAGATTTGTAAGGCAGAATTAGGGTTATGATATTGGGGCGGGGGGCACGAAGCATTAAAGATTAGAGGAAAGTTGTATGTTTCATCGGTGCTATCTTGCACCCTGATAGCCTCATCTCTTCCTTGTGACCCTTCTGTAAGGGGATGTCCAATTGGCTACAGATGGGCTTTGGATCTCTGCTCCGCACTCCCCTTCATTCACATTGATGGGATTTTTTTTCTGTGTTTTTGATGCCTGACACCTGATCCCATTGACATTCATGATCACACAGGCTGGTGTGCTTCCTCCATGTGGACTTTGTGGCTTCTCACCTACAGGGTTGCTTATTTATCTTCAAGCCTTAAAACCCCCGGATGATATATCTTTTGATAGCCCGGCACCATCATTTTTCTTTACCAGAATTGCATTCTTTAAAAACATTATCTGTGAGGACTTCTGGGAAGATGGTGACTGAGTAACACATACCAGAGGAACTCCGCAGAAATCAGCACAGGAGAGTTACTAAGAGGGAAATTCTACTTTGCCAGGTCGCAGGAGGAGCATCATAACGATAAGCAGGCACAGATCCACTAGGTTTTGAGGAGCTGAGGGCTTTGGGCTTACCACAGTGGAGGCCAGCTAGGGTTTAACCTTAGCCCGACCACTGTCTCAGCTGGAGCGGGGATCATTTGGAGATGGCACAGGAGCTTTATCTCAACATAGCCACAGCTTGTCACGGCCTCGGGGGCAGGGATTAAATCCCTCTACACCCCCACCCCTCCCACAACCCACCCCTTATCAGGGCTCAGAGTTCAGCAATATTGTTACTTTTGTTTCCCTCTCTTCCACCACAGTCTTTGCTTGCTTAGTTTTTTCTTTCTTTCTTTCCTTTTTTCTCACATGCCTTAGCCTAGGACATTTATGCCTACCCTTCGCCCAGCTGGGAGAGCTCCACCTTCTGCAACCGAACCAAGGCTGGGGAAAGATTGCACACCCTCCAACAGGGGATATCCCGCCCAACTTCTTCCAGGAGAAATCTCATCCACCTTCTTCCTGGGGAAATTCCACCCGCCTGCCCTCTGCAGTGCTTAATACATGACCGGGGAAATTCTGCCCCTTCTTTGGGGGAAATTCAGCCTTGGGGAGCTACTATCGGTCCTCGGTGGTCTCACGTGACTGAAGGAACTTCCTCCCACTTGGGTAGTGTCTCCCATCACCTAAGGCAGCTCAACCAACACTGCCGCAGGAACTTCTGCCAAAACTTGGCAGTGGTCTATCTGACCAGGGAAATTCTGCCCAGCATTCACGGTGCTCTACACAAACTGGGCAACCCATCAGCATCTGTGCCACTCCCAATGCAGCAGACATCCCCACATGCCCTCTTAAGCATCCCAGGCTTCCAAGAGCCCACCATCATGGGTTCTTGTGAGATCACCTGGTACTACACCATCTTCATGGATCCACAACAAACCAACCAGCATCCCCTGAAAGGATTACCCAACTTGTCCTCCAAATACCAGAATACTGGGTGACTAGAGAAAGAGTGAAGTCACAGGAGGATAGAGTGTTAGGTCAATTCCATAGTGAAATTAGCTGCAGGCAGTTCAAAGAAGCATTCCTCGGAGTCTCTCAGAGAGATCCAGTGCTCTTCCCTGGAAAATGGCACCCGGATCCTCTAAAACAGCAATCAGCCCCAATGACCTCAAGGAAAAACAGGAAAAAGAAAAGGCAATGACAGAAGATGTCTGAACCTAATGCCATGCATAGAAGAAGCAGACATTGATCTACCACAGACAGAAATTTTCAGAACACCACGCGGTGTCATGCAGGATATAAAGGACACAATACAGAAAAAGGATGAAATAATAGAGGAGGTAAAGACCACACACCAAAGAGAAATACTACAGCTTAGAGACAAGATAACAAAAATCAAGAGCAGACTCATGCACTTCGACAATTTACTAGAAGGGGCAGAGAACCACACCTGTGACCTAGAGGACAGTCAAGCAGAATTTAACAAACACAAACAAAAACATAATGAAAGAAGCTGAAGAAAACCTAAGAGCTATGTCTGATGCTGTGAAGATGAACAACATCAGAATAATTGGTTACCAGAGGAAGACACAACAAAGAAGTCATCTACAAAAACAGTGAGAGAATTCTTGGAGAAAACCTTCCCCAGCAAGCGGACACCCAGCTCAGAAGCAACAAAGCTCACATGGAAGAAGCACACCAGTCTGTGTGACCACAAGGTGTTGAAGGGATCTGGTGTCAGGTAACAAAGAACTAAAATTATATCATTATAAATGGGGGGGGGCAGTGGGGAGACAGATTGGTGACCCAAAGCCCAACAATAGGTGAAATGACATCCTCTTACAGAGGGGTTGGATGGAGGAGATGAGTCAGTTAAAGTACAGTATAGTAACAATGAAATATGCATCTTTCCTCTAGTTCTCAAATGCGTCCTCCCACCCACTATCATGCTTCCGGTTCTACCAGACAAGTCTGGCTAGAACAGGGAATTGTACACTGGAGTCAGAAACATGGGGAATTTAACATAGATATTCCCTCAGGACGAGCGATGGGAGTGGTGATACTGGGAGGGTGGAGGGATAGTAGAGTAGAAAGGGGGAACCAATTTCAGGGATCTACATATAACCCCCTCTCTGGGGCATGGCCAACAGGGAAGTGAATGAAGGGACACATTGGACAGTGAAATAGCAATTTATAAATTATTAAAGGTTCATAGGAGGGAGGGAGGAAGGGAAATATGGGGAGCTGGAACTGGGGGCCTTAGTGGAGGGAGGTTGTTTTGAGAGTGATGATGGCAACAAGTGTGCAAATGAGGCCTGCATACAATTGATGGATGTATGGATCATGAAGAAAGGTGTAAGAGTACCCAATAAAATGATTCATTTAAAAAAGGGGGGTAAAGGAAAGAGGAGCTTATACCAAGGGCTCAAGTGGAAAATGTTTGGAAATGAATGTGGCAACATGATGCAAATGTGCTTGATACAGATGATGTATTGAATGTTATAATAGCTGTAAGAGCCCCCAATAAAATTATTTTTTTAAAAACCTTCCCCAGATTAATTAGTGAAAACAAGACAACCATTCAGGAGACTGAATGAGCATCATCTAAACTGAATTTCAAGAAGAAGTCACCAAGGCACATATAATTAATAATTAAACTATCCAATTTTGATGAAAAATTATGAGAGCAGCTAGGGAAAAACAAAAATCACATATAAAGTTTCCCAAATAAGAATATACTCAGACCTATCAGAAGTCACAATGAAGAAGAGAAGAGAGTGGAATAACATATTCCAAAAATTGAAGGAAAATAACACAAACCCAAGAATACTCTATCAAGACAGATGGAAAGGTAAGAGTCTTCCCAGACAGGGAAAAACTCAAAGAATATATTAGAAGAAATACACCCCTACAAAAGAGTTCTTGAAAAGGTCTTTGCCAACCCACTATGGGCAGAAGAACAGCCTTCGCAAAGCATAAAGAAGAGACCACCACATAGAACAACCCCACCCAGATGGCAACAAAGAGAAAATAGCCCCCAAGATAGCATTAGCTTACGGGTGAAAAGAAGTCAAGAATGAAATGCACACACACACACACACACACACACACACACACACACGTGCATGTGCACAACACACTGACAAAAAGGGAAGACAGGAAAACACCCAACACAAAAGATATAAGATGATATAAGATGACATCACAGAGTCCACAGATGGCGATAATATCCCTGCATATGAATGGACTGAACTCAGACATTAAAAGACTGAGGTTAGCAGGCTGGCTTAGAAAACACCACCCTTCAATCTACTATCTACAGGAGACACATCACAAACCATAGACAAAAATAGGCTGAAAGCCAATGGCTGGAGAAAAGGATACCAAACAAACAGCAACTCAAAAAAAGCAGGGGTTGCAATCCTAATCTCAGTTAAAATTGACCTCAAAGTACAAACCATAAAAGGAGATAAGGAGGGTCACTATATAATGCTCAAGGAAATGATAGCAAAGAACCTCTAAGCATTTTAAACATATATTCCTCATATGAGAGACCCACTAAATATGTCAACCAAACCCTCAAAAGGTGAAAAAAGAAATCACAGCCTCAATAATTATAGTCGGTGACTTCAATACACTGCTTTCTGAGAAAGAGAGGTCACAGGGAAAGAAACTCAACAAGGTTGCCAGAGATCTAAATGCTATAATTTGATAAGATAAATATCTACAGAGATCTTCACTTAGATACAAAAAAGATCCATGTTCTTTTCTTTTTTTTTTTTTTTTTGGGTTTTGGGGGCATCACTGCTCTCCAGTGGTGGGAGTAGGAGGCCCAGCCCCACTGCTGGAATTGAACCTCCGTCCCAGTGGGCCGCAGTCCCGCGCACAACCACTACACCACCGGGGCTCAGCCCCTTCCATGTTCTTTTCAAGCCCATATGGCACATATTCGAAGATACACCATGTGCTGGGGCATAAAGTGAATCTGTCCCTTGTCCTCACTTTTATTTAGCATCATACTGGAGGTTTTAGCTAAAAACATAAGGCAAAGAAAAGGCATCAAACATATTTGCCTGGGGAAGAAAGAGGTGAAACTATCACTATTTACAGGAGACATGAGTTTATATATTGAAAATTCCAAAAACTCCACAAGGGGAGTACTGGAAGCACTAGAGGAGTGGCAGAATACAAGATCAACAAACAGAATTCTATCAGACGGCTATACAAATCAGATAAGACCACAGAAGAAGAGATCAAAAAGATGGTATCCTTCACAATAGCCAAGCACAAATTGAAATATATAGGGATATACCTGACTAAAAGAACAAAAGATTTATATGAGGAAAACTACAGAACACTAGTACAAGAAACCAAGAATGACCTCAGCAAATGGAAAAACATCCCGTACTCATGAATTGGAAGACTCAATATAGTAAAGATGTCAGTTCTGCCCAAGGCACTATATAACTATATAACTTTAAAGCAACCCTGATACAAGTACCCTCATCTTTCTTCAAAGAAATGGAAAAACTGATTTCTAACTTCATATGGAGAGAGATGAAACCCTAAATTAGCAGAGAACTCATCAAGCAGAAGTGGGAGGTTTGCTTTACCTGACTTTAGCACATATTATACAGTCACAGTGGTCAAACCCACATGGTATTGGTGTAATGACAGATACTCAGACCGATGGAAAAGAACTGAAAACCAAGAAATAAAATCATCAGCATACAGGTAACTGATCTTTCATAAGGGCCCCCAAAATATGGGAAGCAGATATCCTCTTCACCAAATGGTGCTGGAAAAAAATTAATATCTACCTGCAGAAAAAAGAAACAAGGCCATTATCTCACTCCATGCCAAAGAATAAACCCAAGGTATATCCTAATCCTACAGGTATTAGAGCCACTAATGAGGGAATGGGGATCAACCTGAGAACTTTGGCACAGGGATTACATAGGCGATCAGAAAGAGGGAAGGACATAAACACAGAGGAGGCACAAATTGACAAGTGGGATACACTGAAGATACAACACCTGTGTTCATAGAAAGAATTCACCAAGAGAGTAATAAGAGAATCCATGGACTGGGAAAACATCTTTAGCATTGATACATCAGACAAAGGCCTTATTACTAAAATCTACAATACCCTGATAGCTTCCAAAAAGAAACAAACTAATTGCCCAATGATAAGATAGGCTAAGAACTTGAACAGAGGTTTCACAGGAGAAGAAATCTGAATGGCCAATAAACATATGAGAAATGTTCCCTATCATTAGCCATAAGAGAAATGCAAATTAAAACAATAATGAGATACCACCTGACACCTTCAAAGATAGCCTAATTCAAAAAATCAGAAAGCAACAAGTGTTGGGTGGACCGTGGAAAAACAGAAACTCTCATACACTGCTGGTGGGCCTGTACAGCCACTATGGAAATCGATATCTAAAACAAATGGAAATTGAGTTATCATATGACCCAGCAATCTCCCTACTAAGCATATACCCAGGAGAGGCAAGAAACAAATCACAGTCAGACATCTGTGCTCCATTGTTCATCGTGGCACAGTTCACAATTACAAAGTGTTGGAAACAATCTAAATTTCCATCAACAGACAAATGGATTAGGAAACTGTGGTATATATATATATATATATATATATATATATATATATATATAATGGAGTACTACACATTCCTAAAATACAGTGATGAACACATGCAGCACATCGTCTCCAGGGAAGAAACAGAAAAAATTATGCTAAGTGAAGTTAGCCAAGCATAAAAGGATAAGTACAACATGATTCCACTGAGGTAAGCTTTAAAAAAATGCAAAAGGGGTGTAGGGAAAAAGCTACTGTATACAAATATTCCTTTGGTGAGGATCAGGTAATATGGTAGGGGCCAGACCAAATCCAGGGATATAACAGAAGAGTGGGTGAAGAGAGACATCAGACAGTGTAAGACATGACAAAATAATGAAAATTTTCAAATTATCAAGGATTTGGGAGATGGGACGGAGAAGGAGAGGAAAAATGAGGAGCTGATACCAAGGGCTCAAGTAAAAAGCAAATGTTTTGAGAATGATAATGACAACAAATGTATAAACGTACTTGATGGATGGATGGATGGATGGATGGATGGATGGATGTAAGAGTTGTATAGGCCCCCAGTAAAGTGATTTTTTAAAAAACAAAAAAATCATTATCCGTGTAAGATCAAATGAACAACTGCCCTTCTAGTGCATGGACATGAAGAATGGCAGGCTTGGAATTTAAATAAATGGGAGTGACGCAGCAAGAATGCAAACAGTGCTACCAAGGATTGCTTCCCCATACTAATTGAAAATGGGCGAGTGTGCATAAAAGGCCATCAAGAAAGAGAGCCAGAGAAGACTTCAGAAAATGTATGACATTAGTCTAAATTAACTGGATTCCAGCAGCTTGCCCTTCCTTTGTTCCCCTCATTCTGACTTTGCTTGTCAGTGATCAAAAACCAGAAAGCAGTTACATGACCAGTAGCAAGACACACCACTGTTTCCCTTCCAAAATGCATAGCATGTACTTAATGATGAGAAAGCATAAAGCACACCCAAATGAGTCATTCTACAAAACTACTGACCTGAACCTCCTAAAAAATATCAAAACGATGACAGAGAAAGAGAAGCTGAAGAACCAGTCTAGATGAAAGGCTCTCAGCAGTCATTGCAAGGGCATCATTGAGACCATAGTCAACATTGCACATGGGTTTTATGAGGGATATTAGTATTCTATCCTTGTCAAAGCTTCTGGATTTTATAACCGACTTTTGATAGTGTGGGAGAATCCCCTTGATCTTAAGAAATGCCAACCTATTTTGAAATGAAAGTGTTTGAAATAAAATACCTGTTGTTAAATGGTCCAGGGAGAGAGGTTGCGTTTATGCTAATGGTGATAGACTGATCTGGAAAAGGACAGGGATAATGCTTACACCACAGGGAGAATGTGCCAAGTTATATGTGTAGAACTGAGTCTACCCAATTATTTTTGTAGAATCAGTTCTACCCATGTAACTGGGTACATTTTGTTGAGTGTGGTTTTTGCAATAGGAATAATAATATAAAGAAATTGTTTCAGAAAAAAAACCCAACAAAATGAAGTCACATGTACAGAGGGAATGGTAAAGAAAATGTTAAGGGAAAGAGAATATAAGAGTTCTTAGGACTATTATTGTAACTCTTTATTAAGTCTGAAATTATTTCTATTTAAAAGATGAAAGATGGGCTGAGCCCCGGTGGCGTAGTGGTTGTGCGCGGGACTGCGGCCCACTGGGTTGGAGGTTCAAATCCAGCAGCAAGGCTGGACCTCCTACACCCACCACCAGAGGGAAATGATGACTCAAAAACAAAAAAAAAAGATGAAAGACAAAACCATAATAACATGTAAGGGTCCAGTTTTCCATAAACTACATGCTGACTAAATTAGGTGCCATCTCATTGGTTCCCATTCGTAGTGGCCCTATGTACAATAGAATGAAACACCACCTAGTCCTTTGTCATCCCCACAAATGTTCCCATGTTTGAGCCCATCGTCACAACCATGGTGTCAATCCATCTACTGGAGGTTGAGGGTCTTCCTCCTTTTTGCTGCCCCTAGACTTTACCAAATACAAACGATGCCCTTTTCCACACACTGGGCTCTCCTGACAACATGTTCAAAGTAGCATTCTGCTGTATCCACAAATAATGAATGGCACAAGGATGGAGCGGAGGTGGCGTAAAAAGGAAGAACCAATTACAAGGACCCACATATAACCTCCTCTTTGGGGGAGGGACAAAAAAGTGGGTGAAGGGAGACATCAGGCAGAATAAGACATGACAAAATGATCATTTATAAATGATCAAGGATGCATGAGGAGGAGGAGCGGGGAGAGTGGGGAGGAAATGAGAAGATAAGAGCAAGGGCTCAAGGAGAAAGCAAGTGTTTTGAGAATGATGATGACAACGAATGCACAAATGTGCCTGACACTGTGGATGGATGTATCGATTGTGATAAGCATTGTCCGAACTCCCACTAGAATGATTTTTTAAAAATACTGTTTGGTACATACTGTCAGGTGATGGAGCATTGCCGGAGACGAATTGTAAAAATAAACTAGTTTTATTGGGGAGGTATAATAAGCTCGTGCAAAGTCCAGGGGTCCAAGAGGTTTTGGGGGGCCCAGCGGAGCCGTACCCGGAGGCAAAATGGTTGCTCTTTTATAGCCCCAGGGTACTTTGGAGTCTACTGCCCATTAAGGTAAAGGTATTGGAGAGTGGAGGTAGATAGTGTATCCAGGTCCTGACATAATACCACTGGCATCTTGGTCTTAGCTGTAAGCGAACTTGGTGTAAAGGGGCTGTGAACCAAGAAGGCCACATGTAGAGGAATCCATTAGGCTGTGGGAAAGGAAGGCCAGGAGGAATGGCTACATTAGCCAGATGTCAACTCCGAGGAGAGAGGGAGGGATCAGACCAAAAATGGCCACAGCAGGCCAGCCTGACACATTCAAATAATGGCCTATTACTCAGTCATCAAGAGAAGTGAAGCCTTGACCCACGCTAAAGCATGAACCTTGAATTCATCATGGTCAGTGAAATAAGTCAAACACAAAAGGGTAGATATTGCATGACCCAACTTATATGAAGCAAAAGAATAAGCAAAGGTAACCAAAATGACCAAGACCCGGGAGGAAGAGGAAGAGGGAGTGACTAAGTAGCAAGCAGTGAACTTGGTACATGTGGCAATGATTATGAGTGACGGTGACTCACCACGATTGAAGCACTAAATTGTACACCTGAAACAAGTTGAATTGGCAATCCAACAGCAGCAGCAAAAAAAATCAAGCCCTTCACTCCTAGCTTTGGCTAGATCTTTCATGTAAGAGAAGTGGAAAGATTTGGTTTGGCTCTTTTACCATATGCATTTTGAAGCTGAGCAGTGACACGGTTCATCATTAGTGATTAGGTTATATGACCACATGGACCTAGCAAGGTTATCTCCTTACCAGAGAGAAGGCATTCATTTTCTCATGTTGTCGTTCAGTTGACTTTTGAGTCACAGTGACGCCATGTGAGAGAGTAGAACAAAGTCCCAGGTCTTTATCCACGGAGCTACCCAATGGCTTCAAGCTGTCAAGCTTTCAGTTAGCGGCCAATCACTTAACTCTTGTGCCACTGAAGCCTTCTTTCATTTGCATCATAATTTTCCCTACTTAATCCTGCAGAACTCTACCCATTTAGTCCAAGACTAGCTCTGCCGCCATATGTTCACAAATTATATGCTATGAATATGATGAAAAGCCCACTATGCCATCTGGGCCCCTAGAGTACTGAGCATTTAAGTGTAAAGAGTAGTTCTCAGCATCTCAATCACCCTTTGAGATATGTGGTTCAAGTGAAGACACTCAAAGGACAGAGAGGATAATGAACTTTCACAAGGTCCTGAAACTACGACCTGTAGGATGCAGGGATTGAAATCAGGTCTGTCTCCAGCATCAGTTCTCCTAATCCTTATGCTACCAGCAGACATCCAGACACAGAGAGCCCTGGCTGAGCCAGCAATTTGTCAAGTGTATTTGCCTGCTGTGCACAAGGAACAGACACCACTGTAAGTCTGAACATCTGCCCAACCTTCACATGCATGAGATAGCTGTGAAGAGAAGTAAGAATCAAGAACAGTCTCATTCCCTGTTTTCCTGCCTCCTTTTCACTTTCCACTATGTACCTACACCAACACCTGGAGGAACCCTTACCAGAACCGTAGTACATAGCTGCTAACTGCAAGATCAGAGGTTCAAAACCACCAAGAGAAAAGTGGAGACTCTCTACTCTCACAAAGAATTATAGTCTCTATGTGAACCATACTGTCAATAAAACTATATTATAGGAAAAAACAAAGAATTACAGTCTCGGAATCTCACGGAGGCTGTACTTTCCTGTCTTACAGGATTTGATAAGTTGGAATTTTCTTGATGGCAGTGAGTTCAGCTGAGTTTGTTTGGAGGAAGCCTTTTCGGCTATTAAAGACAAGATGATGGATAAGCCCACACCTGTACCTGGAATGAGAACTGCAAGAAGTGGCCATAGATTCACTAGTATTAGTGTTCACTCGTGTTCATTTGCCCTGTCTTCCTGGTTCTATTGAACTTCCTTTCACGCCTATCTCCTTCTGGGCACTCACTGTTCATGCTGTTTTGTTCATTTATGCGTGTGTGATAAAAGCATAATGGCATTTGTCCATGTGACAATACTCATATGTACTTTGACCCTGTGGCCCCATCATCCCTACTATTTGTATCCAACGATTCCCATTAACACTAACGGGATCTCAGTGTCTCTGAGGCAAGGACTCCCTCTTTTCCACTCCCTAGGAAATATTGGTAAGCCTGGGTCTCCACACATCTATCTGACCTAGCTATTTCTTCGAAGTGGGATTATGTACTATGTGTCCTTTTGTGACTGACTGTCTTTACTCCGCACGATGCTATCAGGGTTTGTCCATGTTGACCTTTTCATTTTCTCTCAAGTTCGACCTTTTACCCTGTGCCGCACCAACTCAAAGTGCAACTTTGATTCAGAAGGAGTCTTCCACATCCCTGACATTCAGTGGCAGTCTCTGCCTCCCTCAGCTGGGTGTTCCGGTGAGAAGCCTCTGGCCAGTAACATCCATGTGCAGCTGTTCTGTTTCCTGTTGGATCCTCTCTCAGGCGATGGGAGGAATAGCTAATAGTCCAAGGCTTTGGGTATGAGACGTAAATTACTAAAAGGGATGTAAGCGAAAAACAGATTCCTTTGTCGGGCAAAATCTTGGGTGTCCATGACAGTTGCTGAATAACCCCATCCCAAAATCCACTCTGAGTGTCAATGCCTATATGAGAAGAATGCAAGTATATATGATATGGGAAAGAGGTGTCGGAGAGCATGTGGTCTCACCAGAGAAGCGTCTCCAGAAAGGGCAGAGAAATCACTCAGGGGAGCATACAAGGTCCCAGTGAGTTTCATGGACTCATATGTTATCTCAGCATGCCCATAAAGGTGGGACATACCCACAACATTCAGAAAGTCAGGGAGTTCCACTGAGTATCTGTTAGCTTGTTGAAGGGTACTGGTCTCTAGGATCTGCTTCTTGGGGAGGCTCTGGTCCCTGGGGTAGGACAGTACTGGTAGGAAGATGTAAGCCTCAGGAAGATGAAGAGGCTAATAACTGATTTAAGTTACCACACTGAACCAGTCTTCAGAACCAGCTCACAGGTTCCTACAGTTTAGAAGCAAGGGTGAGTTGACCTAGACTATTGATCTACAAGGTTATATGATCCTCCTCAAGGTCAAGGCCAGGACCCAGGTCACACACATGGCAAAACCAAGGTTATTGCCATCAAGTCAATTTTGACTCATGGTAGACCACGTGATGGCTCAGAACTACTCCAATGGGTTTACCTCAGCTGCACTCTTTATAAAAATAGATCACCAGTCCTTCCTTTCACAGCACCATGGGAGGGGATTGAAGTGCCAAGCTGGAGGCTGGTAGGTGAATGCAAACCATGTGTACCACCCAGTCACCTTTGACCTGACCACACATGTCAAAGTACCCAAGCCCCAATCTGGTTTTTGACCTTTTCTGGGCACTCTATATGTACCAGGCAGTGTTGTACTGTGGTCACAGTGACAGGCACTGGATCCTAAGAAAGAATGGGCCCTGTCTTTAAAGACACCTGAGAAACAAGCCTCACTCAGTCATCAGTAAGGCACCCTAAAGCAGGATTCTTTTTTTTTTTTTTTTAGGGCATCACTGCCCTGGTGGTGGGAGTAGGAGGCCCATCCTTTGCCCCTGTGGAGCTGGAATTGAACCTCCACCCCAGTGGGCCGCAGTCCCGCACACAACCACTACGCCACCGGGGATCAGCCCCAAGCAGGACTCTTTAGAACATTCCTGGTACAGTCATCATGGACTGGAGTGTAGCTCAATACCAGACATGTTCATTATGCCCTGAGTAGCAAAATGCAGCACATGCACAAATCTTAGGGAGCCACTTAATGGTCCACCAGCACAGTGCTTTGACAGGCTAGGCATCATGATATCAACTCAGGAGAGAGAAGAACGGGAAGTCCAGTGGGAAGGATAATGGGTTGGAATCTGTGAGTGCATTCCTTTCCATGGCAAAAGGGACTGTGCAGAGGGATTATTCTGGAGTAACCGGGTGGACTCCATGTGATCACAAGAGTCCCTAAAACCAGAGAATGGATCCTCACTGAGTTCCAAGTTGGGAAGAGATGTGACTACAAAGGACTGGTGGGAGAGAAAGGACACAAGGATTACAGACGGGCTGGAGAAGCTTGAGCTGGGATGGACTCAATGCCACCTAACCACAACATCAACAAGCTGGAAAAAAAGCAAAGTCAAAGTATCTTCCCTTCAGAGCTTCCAAAAGGGAACGCCTTCATTTTAGCTGCAGGGGACACTTATCGCGTTTCTGACTCCTGGGACCACATGACAAGAAGTATATGTCACTTTAAGCCACTGGATTTGTGCAATTTGTGTTGGCAGCAATAGGAAACTAGTACAGCAAGTGAGCTAAATCTTCATCTAGTATAAAGGAAATCAAAAGACAATGTCCAAACTGAATAAATATCAATAAATAAACAATGGAAATACATCAACTCTACATGGAGGAAAATGCCAGGAGAAATGCCTACAACAAGGACTTGCTTCTGGAGAGTGACACTAAAGGGTAAGACAAGAGTTTGCTATTTTCAGGACTACTGGTGCTGTTTTAAAACACCTAAAGAGAATAAAAGGCAAAGTAATTTTACAACTGGTAGGGCAGTAGAATTAGGCAGGTTGTGGCTTGAGGCCAGAGCTGGTGGCACCATGGTTAGCACTCAGCCACTAATCTAAAAGTTTGAACCTTGAGCAGAAAAGACTTGGTGATGAGCTTCTGTGAAGATTTCAGCTTAGGAAACCCTCTGAGGCAGTTAGTTCTACTCTGCCCTCTCAGTGTGCTATAAGTTGGAATCAGCTCAACAAGACACAACCACAACATTCTTGCAATAAGCAGTTTACTCCCCATTGCCTAGCGCAGTGGTTAGAAAACGGCGGCCCATGAGCCAGAGGGGGCTCTTTCAGTGTGAAGTGCGCATGTGACTCTGAAGTCACATTGAAAACATTTTAAGGTTATTATTTCAGATCATTATGGTTTCATTTGCTTGGGGGAAAAAACATATTTAAAGCTCTTGAGTCATTTTTAAGTTGTTAGGAGGGGCAGGATTGGCTCTTTGTTCTCAAGATTTTGCCGACCCCTGGCCTAGAGCTCTGCTGGTCTACATGGTTTTAGGAATCACTGGGTGGTGCAGATGTTGAGCGCTCAAACTATCACACAAAGTCTGACAGCCGAACTGACCCAGCGGAGGTTTACACGATCGGTCTAGAGCTCTTTACAAAAGATCAGAAGCTTGGCAACCTGAGGGAGCAAGGAGTTGGAATTGACCTGAAGGACCACTGGCCATCACAGTCATGTGCAGCTTTTACATTTTCAACTACAATGATATGCATTTAGAATACAGTTCCTACATTCTGATCAAATATTATACCGCGGACTCCTGATCCAAGAAAGGAAAATGCAGAACCAAATCTCACATTCTCAGGGACCCCAGCCCTGGCTTGTCTGTCGGTTTATTGAATGGTGGTAGCTTGTGTATTGCTGTGATGCTGGAGGCTGCATCACTGGTATTTCAGAGACCAGCAGAGCCACCCACAGTGAACTGGTGCTTCTAGACAAAGGAAAGATGACAAAGTAGGAATGGATCGTCTGCTTGTGAGGAATGAGTAGCTGGGCCACATTGTCAGATACCCAAACCTAAAGAGTAGCATCAGAACATTGTCAGCCATATATAGTGCCAGAAGATGAGCCCCTCAGTCCAAAAGATACTCCAGATCTTCCCGAAGATCTTCTTCTCAAAGTGGAGGGGACATAATGATGCGGAGGGAGTAAACAAACCTTCGAGACCATCAACTGCTGATGAGTCACAACTCAAAGTGAAACAAAACAAAGCAGAACAAAACAAAATCGCCACAAGCATCTATTAGTAACTGGGAGTTGGGACGTATGAAGTATGACTCTAAAAAATTGGATGTTGTCCAAAATAAAACAGGCCATATAAAGGCCAATATCCTAGGCATTCATGAGCTGAAATGGACTGGTATAGACCATGATTCAGGCAATCTTAGAACTTCCTATATGAGGAATGACAAATTCAAGAGGAACTGTCATGTTCATCATCAGAAAGGACATTTCAAGATCTCTCTTAAAGGACAACGCTCTCTGTGATAGGATCATATCTGTGCAGAGCCAAGAAAATCCAGTCAATACAGCCACTATTCAAATTTATGCACCAACCACTAACGTTAGTGATGAAGAAATTGGAGACGTGGACCAATATCTTCAGCCTGAAACGAATCAAGCATATAGTGAAGACACATCGATAATTCTGGACAAACAGAATGCAAAGCTGGCACCAGAGAGGAAGGAATAGTACTTGGAAAATATGGCCTTGGTAATAGACCGCATGATAGAATTTTAGAAGACCAATGATTTATTTATCACAAATAACCTTTTTCAACAACATAAACAGTGACTACACGTGTGGGCTTCCTCCGTGGGAAGTAACGATGGAAAAAGCTCAATACCTGCTGCTAAAATGAGGCCAGAGGCTGAGAGTGGAACAGAACATCCATAGCTCACATGGAAGTTCACAGTGAAGCTGGAGAAAATGAAAAACAGTTCATGAAATACAACCTTGAATATATCTCACCTGAATTTGAGGACATCTCAACAACAGATGTGACACATTGAACACTAATGATAGAAGACCCCGTTGTGGGAAGAGATCAAGAACATCATACATGAAGAAAGCAAAATGTTGTTTAAAAAAACAGGGAAGAGGAACCCTAGTGACAAGAGTAGGTTCCCTGTTGGGTTCCTAACTGCAAGGTTGGCAGTTGAAACCCATGAGCTACTCCACCCCCCAAAAAAAAAAACAGAAAAGAAAGAAAAAGGATTAAAGTAATGTCAGAAAGATTCAGAAACTTAGCTGAGCCCTGGTGGGGCAGTGGTTGTGTGTGGGACTGCGACCAACAGGGTTGGAAGTTCAAATCCAGCAGCAGCTCTCCAGAAGCAAGGCTGGGCTTCCTATTCCCACCAGGGCAGTGACGCCATACACACACAAAAAAAAAGATTCTGAAGCTTGCTCTTAACCATGGAAAAGCTAAGCCAAATGGAAGACGTGATAAAGTAAAAGAATGGGACAGAAAAGTTCAAATTACAGTTCAAGAAGACAAAGTAAAATATTATAATAAGGTGTGCAAAGATCTAGAGTTCGAGAGCTTAAAAGGAAAACATGTATATGGACTTTTCAATGTCCATATTTAAAGAACTGAAGAAAAAGTCACACCTCAGGTTGTAATATTGGAAGTTTCTAGGGGATAAAAATGAATGATACAAGAAATATCTAAAGAAGATGGGAAAATTCTGAGCACCCAGTTTGCAGAAAGTCATGGGTGACAGTAAAAGGCCAAAATTCACCTGCAGAGTCCCTACTTGAATGAAGTCTTCATTGAATTCCCTTGGGCCATCGACCAGAGCTCTGTATTAGTATGTCTCCAGACAGAGAGCATGGGAAAGTGGATGGCTGCAGAAATAATTAGCTTAAAATCTAATATATTATCATGCTTCCCCTTTGACCCATTTAAAATTTGTTCCAGGTTTTGTTATCTTCCTCTTTATCTTAGATTGAAGTTCTTCTGTGTTTTATTTTGTTGTTGTGATTGTTGTAGGGTTTTTTGGGTAGGATTTTCTTTATATGAAATCCAGCAAAGGTAAACCTTGGGAGACAGTAACTAGGTTATTATAGCAGTTCCTTGGGTTACGGTAGGGGAGGTTGGGGAATATCGGGGGAGTAATAATAAGGATTACAAGAATAAATAAAATGTCTTAAAATGTATTATGGTGTGTCCAAGCCTCCACCGCAGTGGACACTCTGAGACACCGAAGGAAAGCTAACTGCAGCCATGAGCAGCAAGGAAGGCTTCAGGTGTGGGCGAGCTGGCCACTGGGCTCGGGAATGCCCCACTGGAGGAGGCCGTGGTCATGGAATGGGAAGCCGTGGCAGAGGTGGTTTTACCTCGGATAGAAGTTTCCAGTGTGTTTCCTCGTCTCTTCCAGACATCTGCTATCATTGTGGTGCATCCGGTCATCTTGCCAAGGACTGTGATCTTCAGGAGGCTGAAGCCTGCCATCACTGCAGTCGAGGTGGTCACGTTGCCAAGGACTGCAAGCAGCCCGAGAGAGAGTGCTGCGAGAGCAGTGTTGCTACAACTGCGGCACACCAGGCCAGCCGGCTCGTGACTGTGACCACGCCGATGAGCAGGAGTGTGGGGAATTTGGACACATCCAGAAAGACCGCACCAAAGTGAAGTGTGACCGGTGTAGTGAAACTGGTCGTGGAGCCATCAACTGCAACAAGACAAGGGAAGTCAAGTGCTACCACTGTGGCAAATCAGGGCACCTTGCACGGGAACACACAATTGGGGCTACAGCTTAATTTTTCTCCTTTGTCGCCCCTCCTTTCTCTGATTGATGGTTGAATTCTTTTCTCTGAATCCTCTTCACTGGCCAAAGGTTGACCAGATAGAGGCGACTCCCAGGCCAGGAAGCTTTACTTGCTGTGTAAAAAGAGGAAAGGGGTGGGAAAAAACATCGACTTTCTGCATTTAACTACAAAAAAGGTTTAGGTTTAGTTGGGTAGAGGTGTTATGTATAATGCTTTGTTCAAGAACCCCCTTTCAGTGCCACTGGTGAAGAAGGGATCAATGAGTGGGGAAGAGGCAGACCAGTAAACCCATGCTGGGTCTCTTGAGGTGTTCCCATGTAGGAGATAAAACCAATTTTGGAAGTGTCTATGAACTTCTGTTGGTAACTTTAATTTGAGCATCATTTGAGCATAATGGGTCTCTTGAGGTGTTCCCATGTAGGAGATAAAACCAAGTTTGGAAGTGTCTATGAACTTCTGTTGATAACTTTAATTTGAGCATAATGACGGCCCTGGATGGTCTGACCTCAGTCGCTGTCACATAAGTCACATCTGCATCAGGCCCTCCATAGACCATACAGTCAAGTGGCAGCAAACGAAGGAAAACACGACTATGAGAGAGAGAGCCCAGGATAAGTCCAAACAGGAACAATTACATCACAGAGTTGATGCCGATTACTCATACATGGTGATGGCAAAGGTTTAGAACACATTTTTTTTTGCCTCAAAGACTTAACTCTAAAACCCAGAGTAAACATTGATACTCAGAGTTAACATAATTTGGAGCTTGTTCAGGAATTTCAAGGAAAAGCATTTTCGCAGAAATCAAGATGTTATTTTTGTATATTATATCACTTAGAACAACTGTGTTTCATTTACTGTTATCAGTTTTTAAAAGTCAGAAGGAAAAAGCAACTGAAGTCCTAGAAAATAGAAATATAATTTAAAAACTATCCAATAAAGCTGGAGGAGGAAGGGGAGTTTGAAAAAAAATTATTATGGTGATGCTTGTACTTTTTTATATCTTCAGCCATTGAATTGTATGGTATGTGGATAATATTTCAATAAAACTGCTCAAAAGAAGAATACACAGTTAATGTAC